>QLTV01000092.1:376231-386458 GCA_003457575.1 Thermophis baileyi | reverse complement strand
GTGCATGCACACCCCGCGGGACTGCCTCGGCTCCTCTGGGCTCTGCCTCTGCCAGCGTTTTGAAGCGCTCCTGCCTGCGATGGGGCGGCGAGGCAGGCATCGAGGCTCCCCTCCTCAGGCAGCCCGCGAGAGTTTCTTCTCCCTCCCGCTTCGCTCGAGTGCCGGAGGCGGGGGAGGGTCAGTGGACACAACACCGGGGAACGCAACGGAGGTACAAGTCCCAGGTAGGACGCACGTCTCGCGGCCCGCCCCGCCCCGCCACTCCCAAATTGCGCCCCGCCGCGAGACGCACGTCCTACCTGACACTTGTAGCTCCGTCACGGTCTCGGCATTGTGTCCAGAGAAGCTCATTGTAAAAGAAAACTTCTCGCGAGTTCGAGAAGTTTGATTGAACTCGCGAGAAGTTTTCTTTTACCATGGGCTTCTCTGGACACAACGCCGAGGAACGTGACGGAGTTACAAGTCCCAGGTAGGACGTGCGTCTCACGGCCCAACATGTTCCACCTGCCAGAAATGAGTCTCTGTGAGACTCGTCCCGCCACCGCCGCTGCCTCGTGGAGCAGGACTCTGCAAGGCCTGTTGTGCCGTTGCATGCACCAACGGCAGAAGGACCCCAGCTGAGCCAGTATGATGAAGTTTGCGGCAGTCCTGCAGTTCGTGCATGCAACGGCACAACAAGCCTTACTGAGTCCTGCTCCACGAGGCGGTGGCGGCAGGGAGGGGAGGCGAGGCAGCGGCGATGGGACATGCACACCCACGCTCGCCGCCTACTGCACCCCCAAAATAATAAGCCCCCCCCGATAATAAGGCCGAGGCCATATTTGGGGGGTCAAAAAAATATAAGCCCCTGTCTTATTTTCGGGGAAACACGGTCAGTTGTATGTCTCGGCCCGTGGTGAGTTAAGTGATACTGTGTCCTCCCTCTCGCAGTGCCTAGGGGCTGTTAGGGGCTGGATGGGGAGCACCGGGTTGAAACTAAACCCTGGCTAGACCAAGTGGTTCTGGGTTTGGGGTTTGTTGGCTCAGGGTAAATTGCCATCTTTGGTCTTGGATGGGGTGGCACTACCCCAAACAGACCCTGTGCGTAATCTGGGGGTTCTCCTGGACTCACGACTCCTGCTCAAAGAGCAGGTGGCAGTCGTGGCCAGGAGGGCCTTTGCGCAACTGCAGGTTGTGTGCCAGTTACGCCCTTTCCTGGACCAACAATCCCTACTCAGTCACTCATGCCCTAGTAACCTCCCGTCTTGACTATTGCAACGGCCTTCCCCTCCCAGAATCCCCCAGCCATCCCCTAGGGAGATACATCTGGTAGGACCCAGAAGAAGGGCCTTCTCTGTGGTGGCTCCCTCTCTCTGGAACATCATCCCCCCCCAACATTAGAATGGCCCCCACTCTAGCACTCTTCCGGAAGGCCAGCGGGCCTGGGGAACCCAGAGCGGGATGGAGCCCATTAAATGGTTCGTGTGATCTGCTGTCACCGGGGCGGGGGGTGGGGGTAATTTTATTATATTGTACTACATTAATTTATTTGATTCTTTTTATTAGTTTTATTGTTTTAAATGTGGTTTAATATTCTGTAAGCCGCCTTGAGTTGCCATGGGTGAATAGGCGGCAATATAAATTCAATAAATAAATAAAATAAAATAAAAATGAAGCATGTGAACATGGGTTTTGACAATGGTTGGACAAGGAACATTTGTAGTACCCCTAATATAAAATCCACTGAATTGAGAATTTGGAGCAAGGGATGTCCAGAGAAAACATGTTTCTTTTTCTTGACAAGTAACATTTATAGTCAGATTTTGACAGAACTAATTCATCTGTTGAAACTTGATGAGGATAAAACTTGTCTGTTATTGAAGACTTCCATCAAATGATTATGAAAAAAAATCTATAAATTATTGTATACCCTCTGGGCTCAGTTGCTCAAGTCCATCTATTGTTACTTGTCATGTACATAAGATGTTACGTCTTATTACAAAAAAAAAAATCTGTCAGTTATATGTTAAATAATTATGTCCCATAGAATCCCATCTTCAGGAAAAACAGTCATCAAACCTCTGTTTCCTGAGGTATAATACTTATCTGGCACTTCAAATGCTTGCTTCAGGTGTACTGCCGATACAAAGAGTTATTCATTGTGATACTGTTTTTCACATTGGGCTCTAATTACTTTGGGCTTTAATTACTTATGTCTGAAATAAAGCAAATGTTAAATGGTAACATATGGAAACTTTTAACATTTACAAATATGCAAGACTATTTCTTATTTAAAACAAGTATAGGCTGCTTTCATAAAAACTACATGTGGTTTGCATATTGTGTATATACACACACATATACAGTATATGATAATGAAAGGCAACAACTGAGTACAAGCTGACCTAAATCAAGTCATAATCCTTAATTAGCATGATAGGGAAAGTGTCACTTAAAATGGTTTTGCAGCCTAGTATCTCATTTTATAATATCAGAGGAATCATATAAATGACCTGCTTCCACAATCATAACCACTGAATATTCCAACAAGATAGCCAACCTACTAAGATGAATTGAATCATGTTGCCCTTCTATGATAGTCAAGAAAAAGATTCGCCAACCCTTGAAGGTGGCTTTGGGCCAAAAACTAGGATGAAATCACAAAGAAAATTTTATACACAAACACACACACACATACATACAGAGTATATATAGGAATAACAAAGTTGGAAGTGACCTTGGAGATCTTCTAGTTCAATCCCCTGCTCAAGCCGGAAACACCATACGATTTCAGTCAAATGGTTGTCCAATCTCTTTTTAACAACTCCAGTGATGGAGCACCCACAACTTCTGAAGAGAAACTGTTCCACTGATTAATTGTTCTGACTGTCAGGAAATTTCTTCTTTCTATGTTGGTTCTCTCCTTAATTAGTTTCCATCCATTGCTTCTTGTTCTCCCTTCAGTTCTTTGGAGAATAGGTTGACCCCCCTCTTCTTTGTGGCAGCCCCTTAGATATTAGAACACTATCATCATGTCAGCTCTAATCCTTCTTTTTATTAAACTAAATTCCTGCCACTGTTCTTTGTATGTTTTATCCTCCAGTCCCTTAATCATTTTTTGTTAGTCTTCTCCGCACTCTTTCACTCAACATCTTTTTTATACCAAAGCAACAAAAACTGGATGCAATATTCCAAGTGTAGTCTTACCAAGGTATTATAAAGAGGTACTAATACTTCATATGATCTTAATTCTATCCCTCTGTTAATGCAGCCTAGGATTGTATTGGCTTTTGTGGTAGCTGCAGCATACTGTTATAACTTTGTACTCATATTTAAGTGATTGTCCACTAGGACTCCAAGATCCTTCTCACCATTACTAATTGAGCCAGGTAGTACATACTGTATTCTATACCTGTGGATTTTGTTTTTCTTGCCTAAATGTAGAACCTTACATTTCTCACCATTGAATTTCATTTTGTTACATAGGGCTCAGTGTTCAAGTCTGTTCAGTTCTTTCTGTATTTTGAGCCTACCTTCTGGAGTGTTGGCTATTCCTGCCAGCTTGGTATCATCTGCAAATTTGATGAGCTCCCTCTCTATCCCTTCATCTAAATCATTTATGAAAATATTGAAAAGTACTGGGCTTAAGACAGGCCTTGGGTTACCCCACTGCATACTTCCCTCCATGTGGATGCAGTTCCATTAAAGACTACATGTTGAGTGAGGTACAATATATATTTGAAAATGTAAGGAATGAATGTGTCATACTGTTAGTTCTTTGAAGATTACATTCAAATATATATTACTTCCTCTTTAGTATATGTTCCTTATTTAGCAAAATTAGTACTTTATCAACTCTAGATATAATCTAGGTTGCAGATATAATCTAACATTATTTAGTGTGTGTCCCTTTATTTTATTTGCTGTTATTATTATTAATTTTACAAGAAATTGTCAACTTTGCATTTTAAAACAAAAATTATTTATATTTCCTATTTCCAAATTGCCCATCTCCCTCAGAGATTAATTAAACTAATTATAAAAATTAGTTCCAATTTAGAAAGCTCTGCACTAGATATTTCTCTTCTGATTTCCATATAGATTTAAGGCGTACAATATTCAATATTTGCATTATTTTCCATTTGTGATTCTGCTGAATGTGTGTTTCTTAAAAATATTAAAATTGACCCTTTTTAAAATTTGAGTTGGGGAGAAATCACTGGTTTCTAGTAAACTAATAAACTGTGTGGAATATTCCATTTCATTCTCCAAATTGTTCTTGAGTACTTTCCCAGTCTTATAACAGGTTTCACTTCATCTGTCCCTTTCTTATAAAGACAATGTCACTAATGTTATCTTTCCCCTCCCCCTTTTAATTATTTTGTTATACATCTTAATAATTTTGTATTTTATCTTTCTGTGAATGTTGAGTGAAATTTATTCTTGCATTAAGCATAAATTTCATTAAATTATTATGTTTCTTGTTGATTTTTTCTGATATCATACCTAGTCAGGAAATTTGTGGTTTCATTTCCAATTTAATTTTTTTTAATTAGAAATTTTCTGTATTGCCTTCCTCCCTCCCTCCCTCTCTCCCTCCCTCCCTCTCTCCCTTCCTCCCTCCCTCCCTTCCTTTCCTTGTACTTTTGTTTCTTCTTACATGTCAACCACATGTGATAAAACCTTTCTTTTGTTTCATGGCATTTCCAACATTTATTACTATATGATTTATCTGTCTCAAATATTATTGATCGAATTGTACACCATCTATGGAATATTTTGTACCAAATTTCCTTTAAGTTATAACTTTGTACAAATTTTATAGAGTTAGTCTGAATTCTTGTGACTAATCTCTATCTCTTGATAAAGTAGATCAGAACCTACTACTTGATAAGATAGAAAAATGCGGGTTAGACAGCATCACCACCAGATGGATTCGTAACTGGCTGACCAACCGCACTCAACGTGTAGTCCTCAATGGAACTGCATCTACATGGAGGGAAGTATGCAATGGGGTACCCCAAGGCTCTGTTTTAAGCCCAGTACTCTTCAACATCTTCATCAATGATTTGGACGAGGGGATAGATGGGGAACTCATCAAATTTGCTGATGAAACCAAGCTAGCAGGAATAGGCAACACTCCAGAAGATAGGCTGGAGGAACCCACCCCTGCAACAAATAAGGGTTATGAAGGATAAACCATACGATGAATGGCTAAGGGTACTAAGTATCACAAATGAAGGCGAATATATGTGTCCTAGGATAATGTTGCAGGATCCAATCTGTGTCGGTCACCGGGACCAGGGTTTAGTCTTCCAAGGTTTCAGACACGTTCTGGAGCCCATCCTGCACACACAGAGAAGTTCCCTGAGGATGGGCTCCAGCATGGGTCCGAAAGCTCAGAAGACAAAACTTCTGGTCCCGGCGACCGACCCAGATTGGATCCAATACTAGGTATGTCTAGCTTAACAAAGAGAAGAATTAGGTGTGATACATTAGCTGTCAATTTATTTTCCACAACACCTGAGGGCAGGATAAGAAGCTCGCTAAAGGAAGAAGCAACTTAGAACTAAGGAGAAATTTCCTGACAGAACAATTAATCAGTGGAACTTGCCTCCAGAAGTTGTAAATGCTCCAACACTGGAAGTTTTTAAGAAGGGATTGGATAACCATTTGTCTGAAGTGGTGTAGGGTTTCTTGCCTAAGCAGGGTGTTGGACTAGAAGACTCCAAGGTCCTTTCCAACTCTGTTATACTATTCTATTCTATTCTATTCTATTCTATTCTATTCTATTCTATTCTATTCTATTCTATTCTATTCTATTCTATTCTATTCTATTCTTCCTCTCTCTCCCTTAAAATTTAAGGGGGAAAAATGAATGTAAAGAATACATTCATATAATATAAATATAATCTTTATAAAAGATTATATTTATAATCTTTATAAAATATAATCTATATAAAATATAAACATAACCTTTGTGCAGAGGTTAATTTTATACATCTCTCCAATGCAGTTCATTCTAGACTGGAACTGAATATACTTATTAAATTATGTAGATTTATTTTATAAAAATAAGAGAGGGTCCAAAAGAAATAGGCAGCAAAAAAAGAAAAAAAATCTATCCAGGGACATTTTAAAGGCATATTCAACAGGACAGAATGACCCATTAGACATTTAGGTATATTTAACAAAAGACGATAAAGATCTGTAAAAGAACAACTCGCACACTGAATGTGAAATGATCCAAGAACCATGTTTATGTGGTGAACCTTAAATTTAATTGTTTAAAAAATAAATTAACGTAACAAAATTATTTATTGGATCTAAACTGCAAAATATGTTATCCCGCTACTTTTATTCAAATTGAGATTCATAAATAATTTATTTTACCTTTCTTTCTGAAAGCTTAATGTTAGAAAAGGAATATGGCCAAAAAAACCAAGGACCCAAACCAACCATAACCCAGCCCCACCAAAAAGCCCTCTTAGAAATTCCACAGACAAATAAATAATAAGTTTAAGCAATATAATAGTGCAAGATTGTAGGAACAAATGATGAGCAAAATTATTTGATTTTACTATCATGCATTCATGATGGGTTGGTTAAAAAAGTAGGAGAAAGATAATTTCCTACTGTAAAGTTTCTGTAAAGTCTCATCCTTTTATTATTGTACAAAAACAATAACTAGTCAAGCACATTGTGAAAGAAATTGTATTATTATTATTATCCTTTTATGTTCCATTTCCAACTTCACAGGAAGAAGGTCCCTTATTTTGTTGCTGCTGTGCACAAGAGAGAGGTACTAATAGAATGGAGTTTGGCAGAACTATACAAAAGCTTCCCTTCAAATTTTTTAAAGAATTCAACATCATGAAATACTGAAAGGCAGTAGAAAGATTAATGTAGCAGTACATACAGTATAAAGGTACAAGAGCCTAACTGGTTACAGTTAGTCCTCCACCTATGACCATAATTGCACCTGGAATCTCGGGGGTGGAGCTAAGGGAGATGTCACTGAATGCTTCGCTCAACAACTGCAATACCTACTCTCCCAATTGTGGTTGTTAAGTGATCATGCGAGTCATTAAGCGGAGCACTGAGGAAATGGGTTGGGCCCTCTGTTCACCCCACCACACCCGTGTCCACTTACTGTACCTTTGCATTGTTCTGCAGTTGTTGACTACCAAGGCCTCTTGCTTCATCCTCCAAGCGGGCCCCATTCTCACAATGGTTTGGAAGGTTCCTTGGGCAATTTGGAAAAGGGGCCTTCCAAGCAATAGCAAGAACAATGGTCTTTGCTTACGGTTTTGGATTTATTTATTTTTTTTGTCAGGTTTGAGGTCCATTCGCTTACTGGAGGAATGGAAATCGAATCTGGCAAAAATGCTAGTAAATGCCAATGCTCTGGAAGGCTTAGTTTTCCCTCCCTAGACCTGGATCTTTAAGAAAGCTGGCCTTCACTAGTGTTTGGGGAGGAGAAAACAGTAGCAAATGCCAGCTTTCTGAAAGGCTCAGAAAGTTTGCAAGCATTTTCACCAGGTTTGAAGTCTGTTTCTCTAGTGCAGCAGGGGAATTTCCCCTTCCTGCACAAAGGAGAAGGGAAATCCCTTTGGTGCATTGGGAAAATGAACCCCAAATCCTCTGCCCCCTCTGCTTGCAGCCATCCCTGCCAGCTTCCCCATTGACTTTCTCAGGAAGCCAGCAGAGAAGATTGCAAATAGTGATCACATGACTGCAGGACACTTGGCAACTGGTTGTAAAATTGAACAGGTTTCCAAATGCCTTAAATGTGGTCACATGACCATGGAGAGTGGCAGTGCAACCATTTACAACAGCCAAGGCTGCTTTACGGGCCATAAAGCACCCCTTCCAAGGCCATTGCAAATGCAAATGGTGGTAAAACAAACCATCATAAGTTAAGGACTGTTTTCTTCTGAGAGCAATTAAATTAAAGATTGACATATTTAAAGGTTTACATGTCTTAGGACTTGGATATTTATGGGATATCCTTTTCTAGTTGCTTCTATCTACCCAATAAGTTTGGGAAGGGTGGGTTTTCTTTGAGTCCCTTATCTAAGAAATGTCTTCTTCAGGGACTTCTTACTCATTGTCCCCTTCTTTGGAAAAGCATTCTTCACAAGATTAGATTAGCTCCCATCCTTTTTTTTTTTTTTTTTTTTTTTTTTTTTTTTTTTTTTTTTTTTTTTTGAGGAAAGCCATTAAAGCCTGGCTTTTCCATAGAGCCTTGGAGAAAGACTGGTGATCAGGAGTCTAGGATAACTCTCTGTGGCCAACTCACTGCAGCCAACTTGCCCCAGGACAACTCGCCACGTGACAATTATTATTATTTATTAAATTTGTATGCCGCCCAACTCCCAATTCAATGCTGTATTGTTTTATTCAGTTACTTTTATTATTGGTGACTACATTTTTGTCAAAATTATTGTAATTCTTGTATTTCTAGATTGATTTATTTTATTTTATTATTATTGGCCACGGTTCCATCAAAATTTAACTTTTGTATTTGTTGAATTGTCCTCCGGCGAGTTGGCTACAGCAAATTGGCCATGGTGAATTGTCCCATTCCCGATAATCAGAGGGACCCTCCTACTATAGACCTGGATGTGGTAGCTGTTTTTTGAGCCATAGGAAGAACTGTCATAACATTATTTTGGTTTTCTTATGCTTTGTGATGGTTTTTATTTTAATGTTTTGGGTTTTTTCCTTTGTAACTCACATTGGAGAGCCAGTCTGGTGTAGTGATTAAGGTACCAGGAGTTCTATTCTTGACTCAACGTAGAAAGCCAGCTGGGTGACTTTGGGCCAGTCACTCTCCCTTAGTCGTAGGAAGGAGGCAATAGCAAACCACTTCTAAAAAACCTTGCCAAGAAAATGCAGGTCCTATTTGAGGCAGTCACAAGCAGTTAACACTGATTTAAAAAAAAAAAAAAAAGTCACATTGAACCTTATTGGATTGAGAGGCATATAAACCAGTATTTCTTGCCCTTGGCAACTTTAAGATATGTGGAATTTAGTTGAAAAACATTCATATAAACTCTATTAATTTAATACATTAATAAAATCAAAGTTCCTATTTAAATAATAAGTCTCATGTCCCAAAACTGACTAGTTTTCCTTGAACAGAGACCTGTCCCTTCACATTTGCTATTACTGTATACAGCAGGGGTACCTGCCTAACCCCGGACCGTGGACCAGTACTGGGCCGCAGCATACCAGAAACCGGGCCACACAAACAAGCTAAGCCCCATCCGTGGGATGCAGGCAGCATGAGAAACCATGCCCCCTCCGCTCTGCAGAACCAGTCCCTGGTGCCCAAAAGGTTGGGGGCCGCTGGTATACAGTATTTAATAAATCAGAATTTTATTTTATTTTTTTGCTTTAACGATCCTTTCAGAAAGGTACTGCCTTCTATAAAGATGTTTGTTTTGAGAAAGGAGTTAATACCCTCTTGCTTCCCTGAACCCAGTGCAGTTTTTGGAAGGTACTGCATAATGCATAATGGCTATAAAGCCCTCCTGTGCCTGTTCTTCCTTTGTTTGCTATGCCAGAAATTTTAAATGTGTTATAGTGTATTCCATGGACAGAGAACTTTTACAGCTTTTTTCCCCCTAACATCTTCCTGCAAGTGCAGGGTCTACTTTTTTTTTGAGGGGGGGTCAACCAACTGTTAATCCATCAGTTGTGACCAATTGATATCATGGGCTAAGAGTGATTGGCCCAAAGTCACCTAGCCAGTTTTCATCCCTAAGGCGGGACTAGAACTCAGTTTTTAAGCTTGGTGCCTTAACTAGTAAACCAGACTGGCTCTTCTGATAGCCCATGTATTTATTTTATTTATTTATTTGTTTGTCAAACATGTACAAGATAGCAGGTATAGGTATAAACATAAACATAATCAAAGTGAATACAGATAGATGAGGACAATAGGACAGTAGGACAGGGACGGTAGGCACGCTGGTGCGCTTATGCACGCCCCTTACAGACCTCTTAGGAATGGGGTGAGGTCGACAGTAGACAGTCTAAGGTTAAAGTTTTTTGGGTTTGGGGAAGAAACCACAGAGTCAGGTAGTGAATTCTAGGCATTAATCACTCTGTTGCTGACGTCATGTTTTCTGCAGTCGAGTTTGGAGCGGTTTACATGAAGTTTGTATCTATTGTGTGCTCGTGGATTGGTGTGGTGGAAGGTGAAGTAGTCATTGACAGGTAGGACATTGTGGCAGATAA
>QLTV01000092.1:361955-375478 GCA_003457575.1 Thermophis baileyi | reverse complement strand
TGTTTGTTAGAAAGTAGGTTGTTAGTTTCTAGGTGGAGGGTAATGGATTGGTTTATGATTGATTCCATGACTTTGCAGGTGACGCAACATAATGAGATTGGTCTGTAATTTTTGACGTTGCTGGGATCTCCTTTTTTGAAGATAGGGATGACTGTGGCTAGTGACCATAAGTTGGGTAAGGAGCTAGTCCTGAAAGATTTATCGAAGATTATGCTAAGAGGTTCAGCTAAGGCTGTGGAGAGCTTTTTTAAGAAATATGCACATAGTCCATCAGGTCCAATAGATATATACCAGGGCTATTTATTCAAAGAGAACTCTTGTCTTCATGGACAGAACCCTTCATGCATATCCACACATTCACTAACAGACTTCATATATGAGCCAATGCAAAGTTGGGTTGGGGGTTTCTTCGGGGGGGCATGATGGCAGAGGGTGGAGGTTATCTTACACCCCACATTCAGACAAGGTTCATTGTGTATTTGCTTTAGCGGGAATGATACTCAGTGCAAAGTCTTATATATCTTTTTTTTTATCTCTCTCAGTACCTGTGTAAAAGAATTGATTATATGTTTGCACAATAGTTACTTTTCTCTGCATAACAATTTGGCAATACAGTGAATCAAAATAAGATTATTCTTATACATATAAGTTGTTTATACACATAGGTTGTCCCTCTGAACTTGTTTAATCAGGTGTCTTTTGGAAACATCCACTTACTCTTTATAACTTAAAACCACTTCCTTCCATGTTCTGGTGTAATTCTCACTGACCTTATCTTTGCAGGAATATTTTGGAATGTAGCTAAATTTATGGAGCTGATTTTATGTGGCTGGCTGTTGTTAGTGCATAAACAGTTCCTAGTTGGTGTCACGGTTTTGCATGTTTCAATCTGGGCAAAAATAGTGATAACTAACAACAGCATAAGATGGTGCTTATGCCATTTATTATTAGAAGGACAACTACAAGTAGTCCTCATTTAATGACCACAATTGGGACCAGCAAATTTGATAAATAAATACATAAATAAATAACTTCCTGATGAAAACCTAAGAGTAACTAGATTGATGGAGAGTGCCATTTAATTCAGTTGGCAACATCTTGCAAATTCTTGCATAGTGTTGGTGGTTTTTTTGAAGTTTCCTTCAGTAAAATAAGCATTTGATATTCTACTCCATTGGTTAAGATACTCCTGGGAGAACAAGGTTAATAAATGACTATAATAAATTGCCCGTGAATGTCCAAGGAGCCCTTTAACCAAACTTGTCTCTGCTTTTTTGAAAGCAAGATCCAGTGGGAAGGAGGTCTTCTCAGTGGAAATAATGAACTCTGTTACAGGTAATCTTTGACATACAAATACAATTGAGCCCAAAATGTCCATTGCTAGGCAAGACAGTTAAGTGAGCTTGGCTTCATTTTACAACCTTTCTTGCCAACGTTGTTAAATGAATCACTGCAGTTTCAGGTAGTCCTCGACTTACGACTACAATTGAGCCTAAAATTTATGTTGCCAAGTGAGAAATTTTTTAAGTGAGTTTTGCCCCATGTAACGTCCTTTCTTGCCACGTTTGTTAAGTGAATCACTGCAGCTGTTAAATTAGTAACACTGTTGTTAAGTGAATCTGGCTTTCCCATTGACTTTGCTTGTCAGAAGGTTGCAAAAGGATATCACGTGACCCAGTGGTGGGATTCAAAAAATTTTACTACCAGTTCTGTGGGCGTGGCTTGGTGGGCGTGGTGTGGCTTGGTGGGCGTGGCAGGGGAAGGTTACTGCAAAATCCCCATTTCCTCCCGATCAGCTGGGACTCGGGAGGCAGAGAATAGATGGGGGCGGGGCTAGTCAAAGGTGGTATTTACCGGTTCCCTGAACTACTCAAAATTTCCGCTACTGGTTCTCCAGAACTGGGCAGAACCTGATGAATCCCACCTCTGACGTGACCCCAGGACACTGCAAACATCCGAATGTAAATCACATGACCACGGGGATGCTGCAACGGTTCATAAGTGTGAAAAATGATCATGTCACTTTTTTCAGTGCCGTTGTAACTTTGAACAGTCACTAAATGAACTGTTGTAAGTCAAGGACTACCTGTATTAAGTTAGTGACAAGATTGCTAAGTGAATCTTGGCTTCCCATTGACTTTGCTTGTCAGAAGATCGCAAAAGGTGATCACATGACCCCAGGGCCTTTCGACCATCATAAATACATACTAGTTCCCAAGCATTCAAATTCTGATCACATGACCACTGGGATGCTGCAACGGCCGTAAGTATAAAAAACGGTCATAAATAACTTCTTTCAGTGCTGTGGTAACTTCAAACAGTCCCTAAACCAGCGGTTCTCAACCTGTGGGTCGCGACCCCTTTGGGCGGCATCCGGGCGGGTGGGCGAAGTCTCCCGCTTCTGTCGTTACCAGCTGTCTGGCGACCCGCAGGCAAGCCCAAACCGGGAGCATTTCACCCCTGGTGCCACGCCCCCTTTATCACCTCATCCTGCGTGGGGAGAGGGTAGGGAGGGGGTCGCGGTGGTAGTGGCGCGGCGGCATCGGGGGGTCGCGGCATTAGAAAGGTTGAGAACCACTGCCCTAAATGAATGGTTGTAAGTCCAAGAACTACCCGTATTTCTTTTTATTTAACATGTGGAAGATTGTGAGGAAAACCCACAAAAAGCACTTTGAAGAATAAGTCAGCTCTTAAAATCTAATTTGGTCTGGTGGTTAAGACACCACCAGTAGAAGTCAGGAGACCATGAGTTCTACTCCTGCCTTAGAGGCATCAAAGCTAACTGGATGACTTTGGGCCAGTCACTTTCTCTCAGTCCAACTTTCCTCACAGGGTTGTTGTTGTGGGGAAAATAGGAGAAGGAAGAAACATTGTGTATGTTCATCACTTTGAGTTATTTATAAAAATAAAGGTGGGATATAAAATAGATAAATTTTGATAATTTATTTATGCATAGGAGTCAAGAATCAGCACAAAGAGGGAGTTCCTGTAGCTTATATAAGACCTAGGCCGTGCTTGTTTGTTCAAATCAAATCATGGTTAAAATACACTATTTTAATATAAGGATGATATTCATACCTAGTGTGCTAAACCATAATATATACTTCTGATTTAGGGTATTACATGGACTCTAACCCTTTGTGTAATTAATTCCATAAGCCATGATTAAAAAAAAACTCTGGCATACAGGCACTGCATGAACTCAACATTGGCATAATTGGACCGCAGGCTTTTATATTGATAACATGATTTACAGGTTGAGTGGCATATGAGACAATGCTTACAGCAGGTGCTGGTGTTTCAACTCGCCTTCGAAGGATTCATTATGATATTTGTTGCCAAATTTGGTTTCAGATCTGCTCTGAAAGAGCTAGCAGCATGTCTAAAAAAGTGTTAGCATGTATTCATTATCCTAAAAGTAATTTTCATTCTTTCAGAATCTAACTGGTTCTATTTCCAGATAAGCATGCATAGGATTGTTGTGAATTCAAAACAAAGTCTCTTTTCTAAACTACTGTATCACTTTTTATATTTCAAAATAATGATATAATGCAAGGATTGACCAGGCCCTGCTTCTTTATTAGGGAAACACCACCAATAAAAAGCGAATGTGCACTGTACTGTAAACAAACTCTTGTTGGTTAGCAACTTACATTCTGAGCCCAGCCTCTGTTTTTTAAATTATCTAATATCTAGTATCTTTCCATATTTATGTTTCCAACAAGCTGCTTGGCAGAGATTTAGTAAAATTACATAATCAAAATCGGTGCCATAGAGCCATAAGATAAGCTTTATTAGCAGCAAGCTTTAGTGATCTAAATGTTTTGCAAAGTTTAACTCATATTCGCCTGAGATCATAGGAAATGATAGAACAAGTGACATCTAAAATAATTTGTAGCACAATAAACTAGTCTCCAGGATTAACACAAACTAGTTAATTCCTCTTCCATGATACTCAATTCCATTTCATTTCCCTAGTCTCACAATAGCTGGCATTCAATGCTCACTGATCATGTTGGGTCTTCACCGAGCTATTGTGACTTTGCTCCTTCCATGATCTTTTATACTAAAGTTTCCTTTTTTTCAGGGCTGCCAGATCTGAGCTGCAAAATTCCAAACTATCACTAGATAGCAGCAAACATCTCCAGAAAAAACTTATATTCATTCCTGCCACCTAGTGGTCATCCAGATCTCTACAACTCATTTAAAATAGCTCGATTTTCATTCTTTCCAACCCATTGAAATGAAAATAGAGCAGGAAGGTGTAGCAGGAAAAGCTAAGAAAAAGTAGTCCTCGACTTACAACAGTTCATTTAGTGACCGTTCAAAGTTACAACAGCACTGAAAAAAGTGACTTATTGCATTAAAGGATTGCATTTAAAACTGGGCAGATCTAGTCAGGGAATTCAGAGGATTAAAAAAATCCCCAATGCCTATGGGAGAGTCAGGTAGGCAGCACCCATACTGGTTCTTTCTTAAGCCCATTCCTTCCAGGTCATGTGACCTAGAGCTCTGCTGATGCTATTGAAGAGTTTGAAAGACTTCTGAAATACATTCTTTGCTTGATGTCCGTACCTTGTTTAACTTCTTTAACTTCTTGTTTAACTTGTTTAACTTCTTTAAAGCTGAGGTTACTTGCTGATCATTTATAGTACTATTTTATTAGATATAAGGCACTTACAGAAAGAGTTAACAGACATGCTGCATTTGTGTTCTTATGTTGTTAGTCCTGGTGGTTTGTAGTCATATAAGTTCGCCATTAAATAATAAAAAGTTGTTAAATAAATGTTAAGGAAATTAAAATGGATCCATATCCTCGATTGGAAAATAATGTTTTATTGATTAAACAGTGTATGGAAATTATTGCATCAAAATGGATTTTCAGAAAGTATCTAATCCACAGGGTCCTTATATAGCAGCTAGGAGAGACAACATTTACTAAAGTGGAAATAACAATTTTAAAATGGAGATTCTATGTGGCGTACTTCCAGATTAATAAGTAAAATTTTCAGCCCTTTTGGACAAATTAGAGATTGTGTTCAGATATCAAGTAAGCCGTAATACGGTTATTTAAATTTATCTCTGTCTGTTAAATGAACCTAGTCATTATGGTGTGTAAACTATGAGCTGTGAGCCATGGCTTAATATGATGTATGAATCTGGTTTATTCAACAAACGATGTTCAGCAAAATCATGACTTAGAGTAAAGTATGAATCCAGCCAGAGAATTAAACAACTGAATCTAGAAGAAAATTGTTGAATGATATGGCTAGGTTCCCATATTATACTAAGCCATGGTTTATTTAAATATAGTTTATAGAATATGCTACCAATGGTTGACTGGTTGATTGGGCAACCTTTTGTCTGGTATGGTATAAGGACTCATGCCTTGGGCAGAGGGGTGGATTAGAAGATCTTCAAGGTTCCTTCCAGCCCTATGATGCTATGATTTTATAGTTGAGGGCATGCAACCAAACCAGAACTACACTATAATTTAGCATGAAATACGAATGTTGCCTATAAATGAACTAAAAAGATTTCATTTTCCTGTTTAGCACTCTTAATTGCATTAAGTAGAACCTCAATCTTTGGTCTTGTCATTAGGAAGAGGTATATATCTTGCAGGATGGTTTTCTTAAAGGCATATAACAAGTTATATAAACATGCCTACCCCTTTTTTTAAAAAAAAGTTTAGACCTAGTAGATATAAATATAACTGGGTAGCAGTTGAATTCTTCAGGACCTGTGTAAAGACTATTGAAAACTGTGACTCAGTCACTTTTTGATCATTATTTTTATCTCAAGTTATCTTAGCAAAATACAGTTACAGTATACAACACTAGAATCAGAATATTAAAAATAAAGGCATTGTATGATGGATTTTGTCTTTACATGTCATTACAGCACAAGACATAAAATTTGTCTTGCATTAAGAAAGTGATCCAATAAAAATTATAAAGCATTGGTTCTTGATGCATTATTGCTATGAAATTTAATAGTGTTATCAAATATCCTGATTTTTTAACAATGATGCTCCTAGACATCTGATCTAATTGTTTTGCTAAATCAGCTCACTCTTACTGAAAATGTTTTCTTTTGTTTCAGAACTTTTGATCTACTAATAATTAACCCATACAACCTGGCACAGACCATCTTCTTTGTATACTATATTGTTCTTTTATACTATATTGTTCTGATTATTTTGTCTCATGTGTGTGTGAAGTTGGCAAGCTTACTTTGCCTTTACCAATAGTTTGGTCTAATCAAAGAGACCATCTTAGTTTAATTATATTGGGTGTAGGACATATAGCTCATCTACCCCATGAATCTGAACCACATTGTTCCAACCTCAGATAGCTAACAAAACATGTGAATGACTGATGTACATAGCATCCTCCCTTCTATTATATTTTATGTAAGAGTGTTCTTGACTATTATTCAAACAATGCAGCTAAGTTTGGAATGTCTTAACCTACATCTAATTGGGGATGGGTCGAGGAAATATTACATTATTGTGTAATCACCATTTAACATAGTCCAGGATAAAATAAACATTCCTGGAATATAAAGTCCTTGGGTTTTTATAATATAAGAAAAGGTAGTCCTCACCTTATGACCACAACTGAAAACAGAATTCGTCACCGCATTGCTTACTGACCACAATTCCAGCAATCCCTGTTGCCATTGTTAAGTGAATTTTACCAGTCATTAGCTGAGGACTCATCCATAATGATGCAAGTGATAAAACTAACAATTAAAATTATTTGGAAATCTATCATTCCTATTAGATTTTCTGAAATAAAATAAACGTTAAAAATTAGGAGTAATATTTCCTTTTTGTAGTTAAGCATATTTTGTTTAATAATTTGGCATAAGAGAAGTAAAAAAAAATCAAATTGAATAAAAGCATTAGAAAATGATGAATTTGAAGATTATTTTAATCTGGGAATACTATTGTCAACATGGTAAACAGCTTCAGGATTTCTCCCATCTTGAGAGTCTTGGCTATTCTCAAACTGTCAGGGACTTCTGACAGAATCAGAAATTAAAGCAGATATTGTATATTTGAGGATTCATTGTGATTGTTGTTTCTCTTGCTCTGCCATCTTGCTCATGGCAAGCATTTCATTTTAGAATATGCACAATAACAGTAACATGGCTAACTTATTAAAACAGCACAATTTTTTTCTACTCTCCATTTCTTTGCCCAAAAAGTAATTTCAATTATAGCTCTTGGCTTGATTAGTTTCACGAGGCACGTAATTCCAGCTGTTCACTGTTTTGCACAGCTGGAGAAAGTGGCTGATATGCATTATGGAAGCACAATACAATCCATCATGGAATAACAGAATAACAGAGTTGGAAGGGACCTTGGAGGTTTTCTAGTCCAACTTCCTGCTCAAGCAGGAAACCCTTGGAGAAACAGTCCTATTTCCATTACTCCAACTCCTCTGACTTCAGCTGGCATTTTTCTGGCTATGCTATCCTCTCCCTCAGCTCTGTCTTGTTTTTCAAACACATCCCTCCTCCTGTTTTTGGAAACTGGCACACAGCACCTTTATGCAGCATGCCCTCACTAATAGTGATACTTCATGCTGGAATTCAGGGGAAAGGGCAGCAGATCCCAGTTGTACAAAAACAAGTGGCTTTAGCTTTAATTTCTCATAGAGAACCAGAACAGATTGGGAACTTACTAGATTTCAGATTCATCTGGAAATACAAGAATAAGCAGCCTCCCTAAAATCTTTAGTGTGTCCCTCTTTTTTAATTCTTGTTACTGTTGTGTAAACCAGAATTATAATTTTATTTATGCAATCCCTAGTGGTACTGTGGAGGCAATAGAACTTCAAGGTCTATCCTCTTTCTGGAACAAATGCACAATATTCTGATTTCTTATGAAGGGGAAAAAATCATTGAAAAATTAGAATGAAAAAGAGTTTTGAGAATTTTTCAATTAAAGGTTATTCTATTGTAATTCGGTGTCTATTTTTCAAGAATAGTTATATCAAGAAAGATCATAATTGGTACTGTTCATCAAAATGTCTTTCTGGGCAAAAATATTGAATATATTAATGTTTGTATATCTAAGATTACACATGCATGTGTATATATGCTCACTAGTTTTCAGTGCTCGCCTTTGTAGGTTTTAAAATATTTTTACCATCTGGATCTCTTTTAAGAGATGTGTTAAACCAATTTCCATAATTTATTTTAATCCCGCCTTTTGTACAGGAACTCAAAATGGCAGACACACCAGTCCTTCCTCCTATTTTCCCCCCACAGCCTGGTCCTATGGGACAGGCCAGGCTAAAACAAAATGATTGGTCCAAGGTTACCCAATCAGCTTCCTTCACTAAGGATGGATGTCTTCCCACACCTAGTCTGACACATAACCGCTGCACCACTGGTCTCTTAAGTGTTGATACCTAATAGATCTAGACAAGGGATGGCTTTAATTAATTTTGCATAGTTCCCATGCTCAACAAAACAACTCACTTCCCCTCCCAATAACCACCCTGTCAGCAAACGTTAGCAGATCTGATATAAAAGGGTTTCAGTAGCGAAGTAAAATGTAAGGCCAGCAATAGACAAAGGGCAGCTTTTGTTTGAGCACAATTCATGGGACCCGGAAAAAGGATTAAGCGGTCTGTGTCCATTGTGCACTTGCATATATAAACAGTACATGGGGAAAGACAGCAGGGTCACATAGTGATGATCACTGATAAAATCATCTCCAATAAAAATCCAGCTCTGTTCCAGCAGGGATATAGCATTATTTTACCTGACTTTGGCTATTGCTCTGTCATTGCTCTGAGGGCCTGTCAGCCTTCACACAGGCACTACAATAAATCTCTCTCCCGCCAGAAACTCAGCTGCTTATTCAGAATCTAGCTAACAGCAAGAGCTTCCCAGGCTCAGTATGACCAGATAAGATGCTTTGTTGCAGAAAATAAAATAAAAAAAGTCATCTTTATGAGGAATATCTTCTTGCTGCAGCACAAAGAAATCAAGTTGTAGATAGCTGCTAACCACAGCTTTTTTGTTTTTAAAGAGTGGACTTTGGGCTATTTTTTTCCAGCCTTGACATCTGCTTAATGTTTATGCAATGATTTATTTTTTTTGCCAATTTCACCCTTTAGAGGTCCTTTCCCCACCACTGCCTTAAAGTACTACCCACGCCATCCTTGAATCAGCACAAAATATTGCCACCATAAAGTTGGCTGTCCGCATTGCCAATCCATATTTTGATTCTATTACATCTTTCTGTTTCAAGTCACTGGGTAATAATGTTGTCTTAATCTGTGAGAGTGCCAATTGTTACATGCAAAGTAATTGGTGTTCTTGTCTGGATTTTTTGCAATATCTCCCTGTCCCAACCCCCAGCAAACCACCAGTCAGAAAAACATCCACTCAACAGGGCACTAAAATAGGAATGGGGACAGGTGATTTTGGAATTCTGGGGGTTTTCCAGACTGGTTTGTCCTCCCACACCCTTTGTGGGTGTCCCCCAAATTAAATAATGTGAAATGAAGAGACACATGGGAAGAATCCAGACTAGAAATAGCTCGAGAGAAAGGAAATAGCTCTGACATGATTGTGCAGCTAACCAAGTTCAGCAGCATGAAAACATTGAAACTGAGTAGGTGCTTGGTAATCAGGTCTCTAATTTCATGATCTTGAAATTGATAAGTAAAAGGAAATGGGCAAATAAGCAACAAAATCCCAGTTCAAGTAAGGAAAATAGCTGCAATATCTAAAGGTAAAAATACATGTAAGGGTATGGAATATTGCAGAGATTTGCAATTCAATTTTGAAACTGATGGTGACCAGAAGATTATACAACATAAAAAAGCATCTGAAGATGGCAAATCTAGCTGTAGGCAATGAAGACAGAAGCATCTATGGCAGCGGTTCTCAACTTGTGGGTCGTGACCCCTTTGGGGGTCGAACGACCCTTTCACAGGGGTTGCCTAAGCACACGCTAGCGTGCCATCTTGGTGCCACGCCCCCTTTGTCACCTCATCGTGCGCGGGGAGGGGGCGGGGAGGGGGTTGCGGCAGTGGTGAAATCTAATTTTTTTTACTACCGGTTCTGTGGGCGTGGCTTGGTGGGCATGGTGTGGCTTGGGGGCGTGGCTTGGGGGCATGGCAGGGGAAGGATACTGCAAAATCCCCATTCCCTCCCCACTCCTGGGGGAAGGATATTGCAAAATCTCCATTCCCACCCCACTCTGGGGCCAGCCAGAGGTGGTATTTGCCGGTTCTCCGAACTACTCAAAATTTCCACTACTGGTTCTCCAAACTACTCAAAATTTCCGCTACCGGTTCTCCAGAACCTGTCAGAACCTGCTGGATTTCACCCCGGGTTGCGGTGGCGGGGCGGGGGTCGCAGCATTAGGAAGGTTGAGAACCACTGATCTATGGGCTTTTGTCACATAATAGGTGCAGAGGTGGGTTCCTACCAGTTCGGACCAGTTCGCCCGAACCGGTAGCAACCCACTGGTGACGTCACGGAGCCGGTTCGGTCGGTGCCGGTCCGTGGACGCCGCCATCTTTTTTTTTTGGATTTATTTTTATTTTTTTTAAAAAAAAATTTCTTCTGCGCATGCGCAGAAGCCAAGTTGCTGGCACTGTGCATGCGCTGCCATCTTGTTTTTGGCTTTTGGGTGGGGGGGAATTTTAGGAATTTTAGGTGGCTTGGAGAGGCTTCCACATTCAGAAATAGATGCTTCATTGGGTAGGACCAACTCCCTAGGATTTCAGGATGCTTTCTCCAGTTTTTTAAATAGATAGATGAACAAATCACCAGGCAACAACCACCCACATCTCACCATTTTTTAGAAAATGTTTAGAATATATGTGTAGGGTCTTATAAAGTTGATACTTGAAAGTTGACATTTTCATTTGTGATGTAACATTTATTATGCATCTATTTACATTTAATTAAAATCATCTAAACACCAATAAACATTGTAATTGGACAGGGAGACAAGTGAAGATCAAAGATTCTCCAGTCTTGAGATAGGATAGAGATACACAGATTGGCCTTTTTATCCAAAAAACCTGCAATTTTAATTGTGGCCTCATATTCTCTCCTTGGATCAGGCAGCCCTGTCTGGTTGCATTTCAGAACTGTATATTCAATCAAATGCAAGTCTATATAAACCAGACTGTGATAAATGATAAATGAGATTGCTGCAATTACCATTGTTTGTACTAAGACAAACCAGGCTCTAATCTGCTGTTGTGTTTTACAATAAATAGTTAATTCAGAAGAATTAACCAAGAAAGATCTTTGGATCTGTTGCAGTGAAAGATCGAGAACTATTTTACAGTTGGAAGGAGTGGTAACAATTTGGACAATGAGAGAGGAGTTACCCTGGCACCACAAAAAATGCTGAGTAGTATGCCATGCAGTACCAATTGCTTCCCAGCCCATTACAAACTGCATCACTGATTATGTGCCACACATGGCACCAACACCACTGTTGTTTTCTAGGACAAGAACTAAACTGAATCTTCTGAAGCATGCTGAGGGTTGGAAAAAAGAAAAGAGGATATGGTCTTCATCTATGACCCAAACAGATGAAGGCTAAACAAATCTTAAGAGACAGGATACAATAGATCAGGGGTGTCAAACTCACAGCGTCACGTTGTCATCACATGACGTATCGCGACTTTTTTCCCCTTCGCTAAACCGGGGGTGGGCGTGGCCAGCACGTGACACATCCGGCACACAGGCCGCGAATTTGACACCACTGCAATAGATCATTCTCATATGGGTGTCCGTGTGTCAAAAAAAGTCCAAGAAGAAGCAGTAGTCAACTGCCTCCATTTTGCAGCTAAGAAAACTACATAGATATAGTCATAAAGAACTGACTTCAACATATGCAACGTATGTTTTCCTTTCTTTTTGTCTGTCTGTATGTGCGTCTACAGGAGTTCTAGGGGTTCCAGCCACCCAACATCATTTCAAGAAAGGCCTATGTCAACAGTTTGTTTACACATGTCTTAAAGGGCAACCAGCTTGTTTTGCAGGGATAAATCAAAAGGATTGACCTAAAGGGGGGGGGAATGTTATACAAAAGCTTGTTTGGTCAGGTGGTCTGGTCTCACAGAAATCAATAATGTAAGTTAATATTATGTGCATTCTATGTAAATGACTGCAAAGCAGCTGTGCATGACACTTTTATTTTTCTTATTTAAAAAAAAAATAAGAAAAAAAGGCTTAGTATATAACAGAGAGAATGACGGTCTCAGATGGAAAAACATTCCCAAAAAATGATGAAAAATTCTGCTTCGGGTGCTTTTTAGAATAAAAGTTAAATGTGTACTGCTCTTAGTTTGTCAGATGTTACATCTGTGGTGGCTGATATACCACTACTTTAAGTAGAATTGTTTTCTCTCCTTCATAGGCATGCAGAATATAGAGGAACTATACACTGCAAACTGGTCAACATTAGCCAGTATTTGCAGTTCTTCCATAGGTATGTATTATTTGTGTTAGATAGGGTCCTCATGAAACATTTAAGCAAGTTTCATTTGTAGGTGGAATTCTTTTCTGGTTTGGATATCTTATTTGCCATTATTTGATGACAGTAAATGAATTGAACTGAACTCAAGGGAGCTTTTTACTGAACACATTTATTTAAAATTGCAGTGTTAGGATATTAAGTTTATTACATTTGCAGATGCCTTTGGGGCTTCGGGTGACAACCATATTATAGCTATCAATATTAGAGGTGCTTTGAATTGGACAAAAGAGACTATTGGAAATCAGTCTTATTGTGTTATCTGTAAATGTATCCCATTAATTTCAGTCCTGAAGAACTCTGCATATTTAGTTTCCTATTGAGTTCAGTCACCTTTGATCTAAAGTGTGTAAGAGAGAAGAATTTGTATAATGCTCATGCTTCAGAATGATGATGTTAGTTTCTTCATATATTTCTTCATTCATTGTTTATATCCTGCCTTTATTATTTTTGCAAATAAGGTGGTGAACATATCCAACACACCTTCCCCCTCCTATTTTCCCAACAACAACAATCCTATGAGGTGGGCTGAGCTGAGAGTGTGTGACTGGCCCAAAGTCACCCATCTGGCTTTCATGGTTAAGGCAGAACTTGAACTCAGAGTCTCCCAATGTACCATATTTTTTGGAGTATAAGACGCACCTTTTTACCCCCCAAAAGAGGGTGAAAACTTGGGTGCGTCTTATACACCGAATGTAGCCCCACCCAGCCACCCCCACCCTTTGGCCTCTTCCTCCCAGCAATTTATCTCCTTGCAACAAACACAACAGAGCCTGTTAAGCCAAGCAACTGATTATCAGCTTCCCGAACATCAGCTGATTCAGGCTGCAGGCAGGCGGCATGTGCTAAAACTGAAAGTGAAACTAACTGCAAGGAGGCAAATTGCCGGGAGGCAGAGGCAGAATTTTATTTTCTTGTGCATTGAATCACTGCTGAAACTGGATGCAAGGAGGTAAGTCAATAACTATAAATGCCTATAGAATGTTCAAAT
>QLTV01000092.1:297929-360528 GCA_003457575.1 Thermophis baileyi | reverse complement strand
CTCTAGCAGTTGTGGCTGCTCCATCACTGGAGGTTCTTAGGAAGAGATTGGACAGCCATTTGTCTGAAAGGCTGTAGGGATTCCTGACTAAACAGGGGGTTGGACTAGAAGACCTCCAAGGTCCTTTCCAATTCTGTTATTCTATTCTATTCTAAATATTGGAACAGTGCTATTTTATTGTGAGTTGGACTAAGGAGAAATTTCCTAAGAGTGAGACCAATCAAGTTGGCCACGCCCACCCAGTCACATGACCCATTTCCCACAGAAAACACTGGGAGCCACAAAACCTGGGTAGGTGTGGCTGGGGGGGAGTCATGTGACTGGGTTTTAAGTGAGTTTTGCCCCATTTTACAACTTTTCTTGCCACGTTTGTTAAGTTAATCACTGCAGTTGTTAAATTAATAATGTTGTTGTTAAGTGAATCTGGTTTCCCCATGGACTTCACTTGTCAGAAGGTCGCAAAAGGCGATTACATGACACCTGGACACTGCAACTGTCATAAATGTGAGTCAGTTGTCAAGCATCCGAATGTAAATCATGTGACCATTGGAATGCTACAATAAAAGTCATAAGTCACTTTTTTCAGTGATGATGTAACTTTGAACGGTCACTGTTGTAAGTCAAGGACTACCTGTATATAAATCCCTGCTCATTAAAATAAAGCTAAGAAGGAAACAAAAATACCTGAACACATCTTCTCCAGCAGACAACAACCAGATAACCCAGAAGATTTAAAAAAATCTTTTTAAAACCTCATGATCTTGTACAACAATGGTGTAGTCAACCCATGGAAGCTGTGGGTTCTCCATTTCTGGACAGCAATCTCTCAAGGATAGTTTTAACTGGTTTTCCTACATGTTGCAGATGTTAGGACAATATTTTTCTCATGTTCCCTGCCAACTCCCTAATTGCTCCTAAGGCCAGTAATCAAAAGGCCCTTGTAGTTTTTCTAGACAAAACTAGTTTGAATCCTTAATGAAAATGTGAAAAGAAATGGGAAGGTTACAAATGATGTTGCCCATTTGATTCATGCAGACCCCATTCTGGGAACTGGAGTCACGTATTAGATTAATTTGCAACATGGACTGTTCTTCTTGGTTTATCCTGTTGTGTGAAGATAGCCATTTAGCTGCATAAACCATGGTTTATAATTGATCAGGATGTGTGAATGCAGCCTGGCTATATACCATAAAAATATTGTCTGTCAACCTTCGCACTTTCAGCATTGAAATGTGGGATAGATGAGAGTTACTTTCCCATTTGACAAACATGAAGATGCATTAAAAACTGTTAGTATTTCACAGCCCTTGTAAGATATCAAAGTGCTTTATCTAATTAACTCAGTACTGTCATCCTTGCAGCTATGATTGTACACAGTTTTTCTAATCAGGGCAACCTCCTTGCAGGGCGAGATCCAGAATCAGGAGGGATAGAATGTTCCATGGTATAATAAATCAAGTGAAACCTATTGGATTTCCAGGAGTAGTTAGATGAACGTGTCAGCGGTAAGTTGCTACCAGTACAATACGGTTCTACAAACCGGTAGCGGCGGCAGCAGGCTCCGCCCACCTGCCCCAGACGCTTCTGCGCATGCGCAGAAGCGTCACGTGCGCGCGCGAACCGGTAGCGATGGGATTTAGAATCCATCACTGGTGTGTGTGTGTGTGTGTGTGTGTGTGTGTGTGTGTGTGTGTGTGTGTGTGTGTAAGAAACTTTACAAAATAATGCGTAATCTCACCTTGTTTCTTGGTTTATGATTAAAAGTTAGCAGAATGTTTTCTATGGTGCAAAAAGAGCCGCAGGCAGATAATGGTAAACAGGTTAGCCACCTTGTCAGGAAAGGGTACCCTCAAAAGAAAGCTTTGCTCAATTACTAACAGCTGCATCTTTATTGTATGAATGGCCTTCATCTGTATGCAACATGGGATTGTTACATCTATATCGATGAGACATTGCATAAACATGCTTTGTACTTTCTGTGATGTGTGGATAAATAATCAAAAGAGATATCGTTATAATTGTATTTCCTTCAACAGATTGGACTTTAACCTTTGACTTGGCTGTTTTTACTGAGTTGGCAGTAAATTGGCCAAATGCACGGTGTCTCTGTATACAGGGCGAGGGGAAACAATGTGTAGAACATAAACTATGTTTTCATTATCCCCTCTATTCCTTAGCCATTTCTAATAAGCCTGTATAGGCCCCAGATGTTCTTCCTACAACCGTTTTTCTCAAACTTGGTAGCTGGGAATTCTGGGAGTTGAAGCTTGTTGTACATCTTAAAGTCACCAAGGTTGAGATACGAGTAAGGAATCGAGCAAGATAAGAGATGGTAATGGCAAATTATAAATGCTAGCATTCTTCCAGAGGATGTACCAGTGAGACTTATGAAGAGCTCCAGACTTACGAAGAGCTCCGACACTGCTTTCTGAAGTGAAATACAGTTTAATATTTTTCTTATACAAACTGTCATTATTCCCCAAATGCAATTTATATACAGAATCAAAGAAGCAGTGATGACAATCATGAAGCAATATCTATCAGTCCAGGATCTGTATATAAATAATATTTGGACTCTGAGCTGTTTTAGGTAAGAATAGAGATGTTTGCAGCACAAGACCATAAAGAAAAGTGGTGGAGCTTCAGTCATATGGTTTTAAATTATCTGAAAAGAAACTAGAGTATTGGAAAAGAGATATGTTATTGAAGATACTGAAGATACTTAAACTTGGACAATATGCACTAATGGTGAAATTAACAGCATATACAGGCAGCCCACCGGTTAAGAATATCCAATTTAGAGACAATTCATATTACAAATGGTCTGTTATTGAAAATGGCAGACAGCATTGTCTTTCTTTGAACTGATGAAGCCACACAATGTTTTTATGAACTGCTGAAGCTGCATGGTTTTATTAAGCAGCCTATTTCCAGCAGTTCATAAAAACAATGCATGGCTCCGGTGGTCCGATATCTGTCATTTTTAGTAATAGGGAGTATGTATGAATCAGACTTACATATAAAGTTCGTAAGTATGAATTCTGATTTACATACGGTACACATATGAGTATGTAAATTTAGGAACAGAGCTCATTCTTAACCCAGGGACTGCCTGTATAAACAACAGAAGACTAACCATATTTAAGCAAGAATGGCTTCTATTTCACAGGAAAGCAAATATAAATATTTACGGTACAGTTTTTAACAGGCAAAAGAACCGACTAAAGAACTGAATCAAAAACACACAAAAATGTACACTATATGTCTATAAATACTGTACATTACTCAGCATAAAACAAAATGGAAGTCAAAAACTAATACTTTATCTATAGCATTCTTAGTAGCTTTTATATTCTTAAATAACAAATACTACAGAATGTGACATTTAGCTCAGAGATTTAAATCTTTATTCACACTGTCAAAGCAATTTAACGTACTCTATTTTTTATGGTTAATTTCCCATCAACAATATATTGAATTCTAACTGATTAAGCAATTCTTTTGTTCATTTTTAGAAATGTTGTTTCATTTTTGGTTTTTCTCCTTTGGCTTGCTTGTTCTTTTTATTTCTGTTATCTTTTAAAAGGATTAATAAATAAATCAAATCAGAAATCAGTGGAAGAAATAGCATGGATCTACTCATTTAATTACCAAAAATCAAGTCGCACAACTTTGTTGAGATTTAAAAGAGTAGTGATACTGGCACGTTAATATTTATACTGGAATTATTATTACAGATAGATGTTGTTATACACTGATATATAATATTTTTAGCAGTAGGAAAACTATCTTGATTTCTTTGACAGAGATACAGTTTGATAAGTTTAGACAATTTGTCATCAAATGCATCAAGAAGCAACGAATTGTGATCTGGCAGAAGCTAAATAAATTGATGATCTCCCTTGTTTTTGGCAGCAAGAGGCAGCAAGAATCAGCAAGACTAGTGATGGGTTCACTGATCCTTTTGAGAATCAAAGTTCACTGTAATTTACAAACTTATCCAAATAAAAATCCTAGAAGAAAACTCTTCCATATTTTGAATTTAGCATTCATATTTAATTTTATAATGTATCTATGATGAGTAGAGGGCATGCCTAATACAATGCTTCTTTATTGCTTTTCTCTGGAACATCATTAAATGTGATGAGGCACAGCTTCAGATTGCTCAAAAAAAAAGGCTATCTCTCTCCAAAGAGTTACATTTAAATTGGAAGGATTATATTGCATTAGCTGAAAATCTGGTTTTGGCGAGGTAGATCAAATTTTCTGTCTAACCTTTTTTTTTGTGTAACAATAACCTAAATAAATACTAAATTCACTTTTGTTTGGACCATATGTGGTATGTTTGCCTCCTTAGTGAGGAGACTTGATGGGAAGTAACTTATGGCTTGGAATAGAAGCTGAGATGCACAAAAATAGTGGGTGCTAGTTGAGTTGAGTAGGTTAATATAAGCTCCACAAACAATGGGGTGGGGGGAGGAGACATATAATATTAGCTTTAGTAAGAAAAATACTACTGTTGTAGTGGCCCAGAGTTAAGGAAGGCATTTCCGGACAATCAAACCTCCAGTTACTGAAGCCATCTGATTTCAGAATGAAAACAAAGCAAGCCTTGAATGGACTGTTCTGTTTATTTATAGTCACCAGAACAGGAATCCTAATTTTTTTTTTTTACAAGTTTACATTGCTAATAAAAAACTGAGAACCAATCAGACCTTCCCCTTTGTGGGCAGCCAGCAGAATGGAATGCTTCAATTGTCCTCTAATTTTCATGAGAAAGCACAAATTCCTTCTGTGTGTGTGTGTGTGTGTGTGTGTGTGTGTGTGTGTGTGTGTGTGTGTGTGTGTGTGTGGGCAAGCCAGGTATCACTGAGCTGCCAAGATTATCTTGGACAATACAAGCCATGCAATGTCGCCAATTCCTCTGTTGCCTAAAAGCAGAAGTTCCCCAGTTGCATCAAACCTTGTGAATATGACAGAAAGGACCCAGGAAAAAACATCTGGAATACCTAACTGGAAGAGTCAAACTAGATCTATGATATGGACAGTTGCAAATTTCACTGCATCGCTAGTCCAAATACTCCCTTCTTTCCTGGCAAATCATGTAGGAAAAGCTTGGTTCAAGGATTGTCAGTCACGTGACATACAGAATTTTATGAACATGCAAAGAGCCCTACTTGGTCATCCCAAAGGCCTGTCTCACTCAGTATCCCATTTCTCACATGGCCAGCTAGAACTCTGAAAGAACTCCCCAAGCCTGACTTATGCACAATAGCAAATTAGCATTAATTTTTCTCAGCATCTGATGTTAGAAACACACTAACAGAGGTGATAAGTGAAGACTTAAAGCAGCGGTTCTCAACCTGTGGGTCGCGACCCCTTTGGGGGTCGAACGACCATTTCACAGGGGTCACCGCGCACGTTAGCCCGCCATCTTGGTGCCACCGTCACTGCAGGGGTGAAAAGGTCCCGGTTCGGCTGTGCCTGCGGGTCGCCGGACAGCTGGTAGCCCGGACGCCGCCATTTGGGTTCTTCTACCCTCTGCACATGCGCAAAATGCTTTGCACATGCGCAGAGGGTAGAAGAACCCAAATGGCAGCGTCCGGGCTACCAGCTGTCCGGCGACCCGCAGGCACGGCCGAACCGGGACGTTTTCACCCCTGTCCGCCGGGGGGGGGGGGGGGGGGGGGTCGGGGAAGCGGCGGGGGGTCGCAGGGGGGTCGCGGCATTAGAAAGGTTGAGAACCACTGACTTAAAGACAAGCAACTACGGACAACTTCCCATGAATTTCCCTAATATTTCCAGATTCATCCAGTTTATTTAGCCAGTTTATGTCTATCAACATTTACAAATAAGTTTTCATCATCAATTATTCAGAAATCAAAAGCAGTCATCAAGGACCAACATGGTAGGAAAAAACTGCATGTAGCCTATAACCGTCTCCCATAGTTTTCTATTCATTTCATTTTTATTTATCAAATTTAGGAACTGCCCATCTCCCTCATTGAAAAATAGAATAGAATATTGTTTTTCTTATGTGGGTTGGTGGCATGGAATCAACCAGGAGAAGGAAAGAGGGACATATCAGGCACAGAAATGGTTAAACAACATCCTTGGGTGTCCCCAGTTAAGGCTGCAGACTCTCCTGGCTGCTTTTTGTTTCAATGAGAAAACACACAGATACACATTTAAATTATAACACATAGAGGTTCAAGATTCTATGTGTAGCTAGTGAATGATGGGGATGGTAGATTGTCACACCTGAAAAACATGAGGTTGGGAAAAACTTTTCTAAGATATGGGGGAATCACACATGATGACCTTAAAGAACATCTAGTTTTATACATTAATTCTATCCAAGTAGTGCTTATTCACAACTGAATGTGGCCAAAGACCAATGACAGCTGGCAAAAGCAAACAAACAGGAAGCTTGGCAGTGTATGTGGAGAGGAAAGAAATAGTGGCTTCTACCCTGAACTTTTATGAGGACAACAAACAGGTTCAGCAATGCTGCTTGGCTTCTCAGAAACAGATGTAGAGGAACACAACTACAATAATTTGAGTTTGGCATTCAGGAAACCTCTGCAACTTTTACATTGTCAGGGTTCACTACATGTTACACTTAACTGAATGCATCAGCTGGCTTAGCTATGAGAGGGGAAAAGTTAATGCTACATTGGAGCAATATCTTTATTAGATCAGAAAATGTTTCCAAAGTAACTTCAAGCGTTCCTGTTTTCCAATAATTCTTCTGGTAAAGCAGTTGAAATTTAGAGAGGAAAGAAAGGAGGAAAAACAAGAAAAATGTGGTACTGCTTCAGTGGTGAAATCCAAATTTTTTTACTACCGGTTCTGTGGGCATGGCTTGGTAGCAGAGGTGGGTTCCTCCCGGTTTGGACCGGTTCGCCTGAACCGGTAGCGATCCGCTGGTGACATCACAGTGATGTCACGGATCCGGTTTGGTCGGTACCGGTCCGTGGGCGCCGCCATCTTTTTTTGGGGGGGGGAAATTGAAAAATTTATTTTTTGAATTTTTTTTCCGGGGTTTTTTTCTTCTGCGCATGTGCAGAAGCCGAGTTTCCGGCACTGTGCATGCGGCGCCATCTTGTTTTTGGCTTTTGGGGGGGGGGATTTTTTTGGATTTTTTGGCACTGCGCATGCGCACGCGTGCAAAGCACGCACGCGCCGAGGCGTGCCCACGCGGCGCAGGAGGAAGCAAGCCGGCAGCGAGGTAAGTTAGAACCCACCTCTGCTTGGTCGGTGTGGTGTGGCTTGGTGGGCGTGGCTTGGTGGGCGTGGCAGGGGAAGGATACTGCAAAATCTCCATTCCCACCCCACTCCAGGGGAAGGATACTGCAAAATCCCCATTCCCTCCCAACTCCTGGTGGAAGGATATTGCAAAATCTCCATTCCCATCCCACTCTGGGGCCAGCCAGAGGTGGTATTTGCCGGTTCTCCGAACTACTCAAAATTTCCGCTACCGGTTCTCCGAACTACTCAAAATTTCGCTACCGGTTCTCCAGAACCTGTCAGAACCTGCTGGATTTCACCCCTATACTGCTTCAGCCATGTCTGTCCTAAGTTACAATCTTTGATGTTAGGAGAACCTGCAAACCTGCAAATTTAGTTTTATTAGGGGCAACCTGCATCAAGTTGTACCAAAATTTCTCACAAATCTTGCTATAAAATTCAATCTTGTGTGAGCTACCTAGACACCATGGTGGATGGAAGGGAATTTTGGAATCTCTTCCCTTCGTCTTTCCCAGGGAGGGAGGGAGGGAGGGAGGGAGGGAGGGAGGGAGGGAAGGAAGGAAGGAAGGAAGGAAGGAAGGAAGGAAGGAAGGAAGGAAGGAAGGAAGGAAGGAAGGAAGGAAGGAAGTTTCAGTCCATTTCCCCACACTACATTACTTCTATCCAGCTTATTTTCCCCAATAGGTTTTCATATTTTAATGACATATTTGAAAGGTCTTTATGAAATCTAGCGCCCTCTGAAAAATATCCACTATCTTTATAAATCTTTTGAGATTTTATGTTGCTCAGAGTGCCCTATGAGTACTCAAGATGGTTACCCTTCTGATTATATTTCCCTGGAAACAGCCATTGCTATCCTGCCTTGAAATACAGTACTTCCCTAAAGCTTCCTTTTTTCTTTTGCTTTACAAACAGTGGGTGTAATTCCAGCTTAGACGAAACAATTGGCTAGTTTCTCTCACGATTAGTCTCTCTATTTCTTGCAGCTGCCAGCAGGTAAACTTCAAATCCACAAAGAGCTTCATAACTCAAAGACCAGATTCCACTTTCCAAAGTGCATTAAGAATGCTCAGTCCTCACAGTGATATGGTGCTATTTTTGCCTTAAGAAAAATATCTAAGGCAATCTATATATGAGGAGAGAGATAAGGAAAAAGAGAGGAGTGTGGTAAGCATGTCATTGTAGATTGCTCATATCACGTCCTGCTGAACTAGTATGGTTAACCACTATGATCATCAATGCCAAATCCCTGCTGTTTTCCATTGCCTCTTTAGCAATGGAACTGCAACACTACAACATTTAGTATAATTTCTTGACTTTGGACGACGGCACTTCCATACTGTTGTCTATTCTACTCTCATGTCTCTCAAATGCAATTCAAAAATGTACAGCAACTGTCTTAAATTTGCTGACCCAGAAACATTGAGAACAAGGACAAACATCACCACACTGCTCCAATATGCCACAGCAACAACCATAACAATTCTCATATCTTCTCCAAAGAATCACTACAACAAAAAACCAACCAGCTGAACATATTTCACTACACTCCTCTTATACTTTTTACAAATTTATCCTCACTGATTAGTTTGGTCTACTGTTATTAAGGCAGATGCAAAGCTGCCAAGCCAACATTAAGGGGCGTGCATAAGGGCACCAGCATGCCTACCGTCCCTGTCCAAACGTTCCCTTTTACAGTATTTGTACCCATCTTATGTATATAAATAATGTTATATCTATGTATATTACCAAATACGTACTTGACTAAATAAATAAATAAATAATTCCATTTAAAGGACCTATAAGGTCAGTTGTAGTTCAGGAGCCAGAAGAAGATGTTTACTGATGTATTATTAATGTTCAGCGTGTTCTACATCTTCATGTAATCCCTTTAAATGAGGATTAGATTTGTGAAATCTGCCCTGAGGCTTTTCTCCAGTTTTACAATGACATCACAGCACACAATTTCACTGAGGTAATACCTACTTAGAATTGGATTCATCTTATCCTGTGGCAACCTTTACTCATCCTGCCCCTATCCCACTATGTTTCTACTATAATTCTTAAAATTCCCAGTTGGCCATGCTGGGGAAACAAAAGAAAGGCTGCCCTAGTTTAGGGAAGACACATCAACAGAGGATGGGGGGGGGGAACTACTGCTGGTCTCCAAGACAGGCTTCTACTAAGCTTTTTAAGGGAAGATAATGACCACCTTGTACACTTCGAATATTGATGTTTAAAAGGAGCTCCACAAACGACGATGAATGGAAGAACCAGCAGGACTCAGTCCATGATAAAGAACCAGCTTCACAAAAGTTCACACCTCAGCTTATAATCAGTGAGGGACAGACACCGTTAACTTCATCTCAGGCTGGTCAGGTTGGGTTGGGTTACAGAAAGTGAACATCCAATAACTGTGAGATAGCTCAGGACAGGGCAGAGCTGGGAGGAGAGCAATGACAGTGCATACAGCTGGAAGAATGTCACACTGCAGGCCCCTTTCACCAGAGAGACTTCAAAGACTTAATCATGACCAAACTACAAGAGTGGCAGCCAACTGTATATTTATGTTCCCCCCCCCAAAGGGTACAGCCCTCATCAGTAATATAACAAAAGCATTCCAGACCTATACATGAAGAAAATGGGGGGTGCTTGAAGCAAAAAAAGTTAGCAATTCTTCCTTTACTGGTGCTCCAAGTATTGAGGAACACATAACAAATATTTTCCAACTTAATGTTCTGTTGATAAGTTGGTCTTCACCAGGGGTGAAATTCAAAATTTTTCCACCGGTTCTGTGGGCGTGGCTTGGTGGGCGTGGCAGGGGAAGGATACTGCAGAATCTCCATTCCCACCCCACTCCAGGGGAAGGATACTGCAAAATCCCCATTCCCTCCCTACTCCTGGTGGAAGGATATTGCAAAATCTCCATTCCCATCCCACTCTGGGGCCAGCCAGAGGTGGTATTTGTCGGTTCTCCGAACTACTCAAAATTTCCGCTACCGGTTCTCCAGAACCTGTCAGAACCTGCTGAATTTCACCCCTGGTCTTCACCATCTGTAGCTATGAAGGCCTAGAATGCTTCAAACAGTAGTCCAGCTCATATGGTATGCACTAGGCTGGAAAAGTTTAAAAGAAGACAAGCTATGCCTTTGCCAACAGCCAGATGTGGCAGGCAGTTTTCTAAAGTCCAGAAAAGGGGATGTCTGAAAAAGCATAAACTTAATAAACACCTTTGGAATTGTCTAATGGTTTCCATCCACTCCCAGGAACCTCAGAGAATAAAAACTTTAGGATCATGGAGCATGAAGTTCAGAATCTGGACAGGATGTTGGGGAAATGCTACACTGAGCAATTAACTTCAGTATTTTGCATACTTGTATTTTAATCTCATAATTTGAAAGTAACTTATTGTTTCTTCTTACCAGAAATGTTTATAGAGAAAGGTTATACAAGGATCTCACATCAGGTTTATGTGGTTGTTCAAAATGACTTTGTTTTCATTGTCATTTACCCTTGTGCAATTCATCCTTTCTCTCTCATATATGTAGTTTATTATGCACATTTGAGTAAATATATATGGACACATACAAGATGATTAGTCTCCTGGAACTGAGCATTGCTCAGTATATGCTGATACCAACCAGAATTAGCAGCCATTTATTAACATAACACTATATTTTGTCTGGTCTGTTTTGATCCAGAACATAAATTATATAACTTCAGTGAAACTTTTTGTGAGCAAACATTCTTTGCTTCCCAGTATGTGGAGAGAGTCCATAATATGAGATCAAAGAAGACTTACTCAGCCCAGAGGGTGCAATTAAGAATGATTGCCAAGGAGGGCTCCCTTCTTTTGATCCATAACTGCTCATCCAAGATCTTTTATGCTGTTCTGCAATAGGTATAAACCTCAAATACCCCCAAAAATCAAATATTCCTCTAACAGGTATATTTTGGTACATCTCTGGGCATCTTCCAAAATATTGGTCAATTTGTGAAGCAGTACCCATTACTGCATTCAATTTGATCTAGAATAGTCACAGTCTTACAAGATAAATAAATAGATAAAGTACTGAGAAAGGATACCCAATAGGGCTAAAGATGGATCCTAGCTGGTCTGATAAAAAATGGGCTGTATTTTAAGGAGTTACCAAATTCCTGCCATGATATACAGAGAGAGCCATTTAAATCTAGATGCCTGGAGAGCTGAAGGCTACTGCTTTATGGCTTCATCCATCATCAGTTTTCCAGGAAAACATCATGACAGCAGAGAGGCTGTTCCATTTCTAATGAGTTGCAGAGAGAGATTGCTTTATTCCAGTTGGAATGCTCAGCTATCCACAGTTACTCTGCAGCTGAAGGCATATTCAAAATACATCCACCTAGACTCATCAATTCAAGTTGGTTGTTACTGGTCACAGAAAAGAGAGGGGCAACCTATTCTCCAAAGCACCTGGGAGCAAGACAAAAAGGAACAGATGGAAGCGTAAGATAGAGCCAACCTAGAATGAAAGAGAAATTTCTTGTCAATGAGAACAATCAATCAGTGGATCAGATTGCCTCCAGAAGTTGTGGGTGCTCCATCACTGGAGGGTTTTTTTTTTTAAAAGAAGAGTTTGGACAGTTATTTGTCTGGAATGATATAGGAACTTCTGCCATGGGCAGGAGGTTGAAATAAAAGACCTCCAAAGTCCCTTCCAACTCTATTCTGTATTCTGTTCATATGATACCAGCTGGGACTTAAACCCATGAGCAACTACAATGAAAGAATTATCAAATTAACCATCATGACAAGTGTTCCCCAGAAAGGTGGATCACCAGGTGTCAAGTATTTGCATTTGTATCATGTACTTCATAAGAAAACCGTGTACTTCTTTTGAGAGATATACTACAGTATATGGACTGCAGTATATACTTCTCGGGTCTGAAATAAGACATGTATATTTCATACACATAGGGTCTCCTACTTGAGCAGGGGTTGGACTAGAAGACCTCAAAGGTCCCTTCCAGCTCTATTCTGATTGATTGAAATCTTAGTAGAGCAAAGTCAACTTTGACATGGTCAAAGTGATGAAGTAGCATGCTTTTTCAGACTGATAAGAGTTTGCCAAGGGTCTCATGTAGGCTCTCTTTTAATCAGAGAAATCGGGGATTGAAATTGGCAACTCGCTCCATTGATGTCTGCCAGAGAATGCTAAAGGGACTCGTTGGTTTGAATAAGGAAGAGAGTAAAAGCTCTTTGCTGTTCCCATAATGACAGCCTTCCACCAGAAGATTGAGGGAGCAGCTGTACTGATAAATAGCATTAATGCTGAAACAATTGTACTGTGTGATCAATACTAAGCATGAAAAGAACATCTGAATGGGTTCAGCATGCTTTTAAAACAAAATTCTGCAGGCTGTTGTGCTTTGCATAGGTCAAACTACAATTACCATATTCTTGCACATCATGAGCTTGGTGGTCGTGGAAAATGGGACTTGCCATCCAAAAAGACTTTACACACCTGGATGATTTATCATTGCTTTGCCCCAAATTTCAAAAATCGCATGGTAGCCAAGGGTAAGTAGATATATTGTAAACAGACAACTGAAGATTGACTTTGCTGCCACCTGGTGGCTATAGTAGACTACAGCAAGTCATAAGGGCAGGTCCAAGCAATCACGTTAAAGAGCAATCCATGAGTCCTTGAGTAAGCAGAAGGACACGGCATGGCAGCATAAAATTGCCTCACCCCAGAGTCCTATTCTGCCTCAGTAACAAAGCTGGCAAGTGGGACTTGTGTTACAGGTTTTATGTGGAAAAAGTTAAGGAAAGTGATTGGTGGAGTCCACTGAGTTTGTTCCGTCTTTCACCAATCACTATCTTTAAGAGGTGGAAGGACAGGACTGGGCAAGTATAAGTGGGTATTTTGAAATAATGCATGTTCAAAAATAATTGAGCTGGCAGATGGCAAGCTTGGAGGAGGGATATGGGATGAAGCAGGAGGAAGCTCTTCTACTAGGGGAATTGGAAGAGCACGCATACACACACATGTGCATGCATATACACAGACAGGTCAGTCTCTGCACTTCTGGCCTGCCAGTCGGGCTACCAGGTATACGTAAGGGATGAAATGAGAGGAAGTGATAAGTAACAAGTTCCATCTCTATCTACTTCTACATGAAAATGGCAACAAAGGGCTGTGGCTACCAGGAAAGGCACCATGACATAGGAGCAGGCAAAATTGGCCATTGCACAAAAGTAATACAAACAGGAAAAGCGTAGATGTATTTTATTTACCGTAAGTGTGGTCTTGTGAACATCTTTGTCAGCAGTGGAAAACCAGTAATGTATTCATGAGTGATAACGGGCAGAAACCAGTTCTTTCCCAGTTTAAATGGGCCTTCTCTACAGCATAGGACTAACATGCCTTCAAGAGACTGCTGCTCCTGTTTTTTAAACACAGATCTAGCAAGCTCCAAAAAATGTCAACCCTTTGTGTGTCAGAAACGTGAAGGTGATCATCCTGTTTGGAAAATGCTGGCAGGAATTTTCAGGCAGCTGGTTCTGTGAAAGCCAGGTATTAATCTCTTCTACAGTTCCAGCCAAAATAGCTAGGGAGGGCAGGGGGAAAGAGCACAAGCTCACAGTAGCTGGGCATATCCCAGCCCTGATCACATCCACAGTGGACCATAAAGAATGCCAGATTGTTATCAGGAGAAGAGGGAAAACGTTCATCTAGAACTGGAACAGTTAAAGATAACTTCCAACTTGCCTCGTTATGGGCTAGAAGCGAGATGAAGGCAATGTCATGAAGACAATGGGTCCTGGAGCATGTTCATGGTGCAGTGAGGACAGCATGAGGATAAGTCCCAAATATTTGCCAAGAGAATATATAGGTTAAAATAGAAAAAGAATACAAGAGGAGTAGATGGAAGTAGATTTTTATGCACATTGGAAATCTAGATGTCTGCTTAAAATTTCAGAGAGAATCTTACAAAAATGGCAGGAAACTGTCAGTAAATCCCTACCGAGTGAGAAAAGACCCAGAAATAAACCATTTTCTTTTACAAAAATTCCAAAAAGAGGGATAGTTTCATCCTTCCCGATCTAAAACTGTATCATAAAGCAAGTTGCTTGCCATGGATAAGAGAGTGGATAAAATGGTTCAAATAATAGAATGGCAATTTTGAAAGGGGCTGGTTTAGCTAATGGACATCATTGATACTGCACAGAAGCACAAAGGAGGATAAAAATCTTAAAAGGGCATGTCATTAGACAGTTTGATAAAATATGGAATGCCACAAAGGGAATAATAAACTCAACAATTTCATCCCTACCTTAAATGCTTTTCATGTTGGGATAATTACAACGTGAAAAATGTAATATTTATGCAGATATGGTTGACTCAGATTCCACAAATAAATTAAAAACACAGCAAGAATTAGTGAAGGCTGGAACACTCCATGGTTGATGTATTTATAAATAGCTGGAAAGATAAAATCAAATCTGAACAAGAAAGGAGGGATATTAAGAAAAAAATAGAAGTTTAACCAAATTACACAAGAACGGTTCCCATACATACGTCATACAGCATGATAAATATAACTATTTACAGAATAGTTTTTAAGGGGCCCGAATGTTTACAAATATCACAAATTAGCAAATGTAGAAAAAGGGAGAGTCAAAAATCAGTAGTTTGGTTTATTATTGTTATCTCTTTTATCTATTTTTCAGGCATTTTAATTTTTGTTAAATTTGCTTCAGTTCTTACAGTACTTCCTGTTATCAACATCTCTCTCTGTGTCTGTGTCTGTGTGTGTATATACGGTGTGTGTGTGTGTGTGTGTACACACACACACACACACACACACACACACACACACACACTCACTAATAAAATGGTGATCTTAATATAATTAGTTTTAGACTGAAACTTTTGTCTCATAATTACTGGTATTACCTTGATATAAAACACAATGTTAATATTATGCTCAATTTTGGATGAAAAGCCATATAATTTTATGTAATGTTATTCATATTGATAGAATTTTTACCTTTTTCTTGTTATTTTCAATACTTTAACCTTTATATATAATAGAATGTTCATATTCATATCATATTACACAAATATTGCATTAAAAATATAAATCTAGGTGTCTGCTCATGACATTTTCATTCCGTATACCATAAATTAGATTGTCAAATGCAAAAAAGAGAAAACAAACACAGCTTAACCATTCATCCAGAAACAAGAACAAGAGATTGTACAAGGAATCACTCCAGGTTCTTTGCAACCTGTCTTCTTAGTGTACTCTACTCACAAGCATGTAGTACAGGTTGAAATGCCCTAATTTTGTCCCGTTCTGCTGATCCTGAATACAAAGCACATCTTAACTTGCAATTATAGCTGAACAAAAGCAATATAAATATACAGTGAAATGTTTCCACTGAATTCATTAATTCTGAAATAATGTTGTCATTAAACTGACAACAAGGCTGCTGTTCTGAAACTTCGGAGGTTTGGGTTTGCAAAACATCCAACAGCAATATTTTCTCCCAGGGAAAAAAAAAAAAAGGAACGTGCTCTATGTTCTAGCTCAGAATACACATGTAATTTAACATACTGTATACAAAATGGGATAAATATGTAGTATACGCACGCGCGCACACATACACACACACTTTTAATTGAGCCAAATGTCTGCATTATGAGGTAGTAAATCTGGATAGGCAGCTCCAGGCACAATATATTTCAAATTCATGTAATGTTCCATGCATGTGGAGGGCGACTTTAAAGAAATCCATAAATCCCAGCAAATGTTATCCAGATCCTATCTCTATTATTTTGTTAAACAGGTAGTGAAGCCACAAAACAGCTCCAAAATCCAGGGAAGGCTTCCTGTGTCTCCCTGCCCATTGCAATCCAAATACGAAATCCAAGTCTTCTGCATTTCTTTACTACTAGCATGGCTTCATTGCTTTCAGGAGCTCATATCCTTGAAAAACACGAAACCTTCATTCAGCTTCCATGCTGAGACCCCTACATTCTGTTAAGTACCCCTTCCATTCCAATTCTGCCTTGTGAGGGGTGGGTGGAATAAGTAGACCTAAATCGTAATACTTGCACAGCCACACTTTTAGGTGTGTCCCAGATCACTTGCTGATTTGGATGGTCTTTCGCCTTATCCTACTCATACACATACAAACACACACACATGTATCATCAGTTAAAGGACAATTTCACTTAAGCCCAATCCACTTCTCTCTCTCTCTCTCACTGCCATATCCCCATACACAAACACAACAAACTCCAGAAAAGGTGTGGATTTATACCTAGATGAGATTTGGTGTTGAAGAACTCCAAAAGGAAGAAAGAAATCTTTTCAAATGCCCAAAAGCTGCTGGACAGTTTCAACAGCTTTCATTTATGTAACCTAGATACATTTGTCCTCCAAACATTCAGGGGTTTTAGCCCCTACTTTAAAGTACCCGAAATCATTAAAATAAAAGGCAAAGAGGAAAGGAGATGGGGGTGGGGCAGATTTATAGAAAGCAGAACTGGGGGGAAAATGAAAGGGCATCAGATCAGATGCAGAGCTCCTTGTTACAGGCCCCTGAGTTGTAAATGTCTCTCACTAACAGCAGTGACCAAGAGAAGGTGGACACCAGAGACAAAGAGAACTGAAGGAGAGACCAGGCTCAGTCCACATTTACATTTCCAAAAAATGTAAAGAAAAGAAGAAAAATAAGGTAGTTAGTGATTAGAAAGATTTTCAGTCTCTGAAGAGCCATTTAGACAAATTGGTTGAGTTCACACATCTCAACTAAATATGGTTTATGCCTGAGAGGTAAAGAAGACTATTGGGGCTTATTTGACAAACCATGGTTAAGACAATCTTCGGTAAGTAGTTATGTGGGAATAAGTATTATTATTATTATTATTATTATTTATTAAATTTGTATGCCGCCCAACTCCCAAGGGACTCTGGGCGGCTCACAACAATATAAAAAACCATTAAAAGAAAGCATAATAAAAACATTTAAAAACAGTTAAAAAACTGTTAAAAAGGTAATTGTTTAAGTTACTCTACAACAGTGTTTTTAAAACCTTTTCTCTCAGATTCCTTCCCACTTTAAAAAAAATTATGGAGGACTCTTGTTTGGATGGGTTACAGTTATTGATATTAACTATATTAAAATGATGCATTTGTTGCTGTTTCTTAAAATTGTTTGATGAAATTTGAATATCGTATTTTGCAACATGGGCTGGCAAATAATTTTGACTTGCGGACCCTTGAGAGGGCCTTGGAGGGACCCCCAAAAGTGCTAGGACCACACTTTGAGAAGCACTGCTCTAGAACAGCTATGTTCACATCGTGAAGTTACTTTTCTCCTAACGTGACTTGCATCAAAAGGCCAACTGGGAGCAAAGCAACTCAGTATTACCGACAAAAACATTAAGCACATTCCTTTGCATGAACTCCTCTTTGTTTGTTCCCTACCTCTCTTTCAGTGATCCTTGCAGGAAAAGCGGAGGTTACCAAGCTTCTGCCCTTGGCTTTATTTCATAGTGATGGGTGGAGGCAGGAGGAGAAAAAGAGGCGGAGCCAAATAAATACAGCTACCGGGGATGGGGGGGGGTATTTGCACCTTCATCAGTTCAAGTAGGATAGTAAAAAGGAGCCGTTCCTCAATTTAGTTCCAACGCCCATGCCTTTTCTTTGAGGAAATATGGTTGCAAACGGAAGAACTGTCTTCTACTTTTATGTGTACTTAAACTCTATGATTTTTTTCCCCCTGAATTAAACTATACCAGGAGATATTCTTTTATTGCCCACTAGGTGGCAGATCAGGACTTCTGACCAGCTATAATTCTGCAAAGAGTATACTTTGAACCTATTTTAAAAAATAACAGCCCACATCTCAAAATTATGCATATTGAAATGGAACACAAATTATCTGATGAGTCAAAATATCAGCTCAACTAGTTCTGTACTAGCACCCAGGATTTCCACTCCCTTCCAGCTCTATTCTGATTAATTATGTGAGTACTGTATGTTCAGAGACACATTGTTCAGAAACCTAATTCATGCTTTCAAATATGCTGAGGTTCTCTCCTCTGTCTTTAAACCATGCATCCTCTTGGCCACCATTTAGGTTGATCTTTTGTAATCCAGGAGGGCAAACAACTGTAGTTCTCCTTGATGCTGGAGTTTCCCACAAGCACATTTGTCATTAGATTTAAAAGAGGGAGTTCCATGCTGTTTAATCAGCAGTATTCTTCTATTAGAGAGATCAGTCAATTCACCAGAACTGATTGCATGCACACAGCAAAAATGTTGGCTGCTTAGATCATCAGTGGAAAAATAAAAACAAAATTCAAATATCTTCCCACAGTAATCCTGGAAGATTAACATTGCTTATATATGCATCTCTGTCATATATCACAATGTGAAGAGTCATAATTCCTCCAGACTGATTAAAACCCATCCCTGCACTGTCTCTAAAGTACTGTTATATATTGAAAATGCTTTATTATAAATAACATAGCATGCCTGGTCTTTGGGCTGCTTGACTCTTAAAACAGCGTGGGAATGACTCAACAGAAAAGCGGAGCATAATTTTAATTGGCCTGAAAGCTACCTGATGTTTTTCATTCAAAAAAATGACATCCCATTTGTTTTGGCAATTGCTAAATTGCACTATTAAGAATAGGACTACCAAATTTGGGTTAAAAAGTGGTCATCCGAGTATAGGGCTACCAGATGTGGTCAAACAGATTGTTGCAGCACAGGTGTGATAGCTCCCAGACTCCCTTTTGAGGCCTAGGTCAACAGACCTTCCAGAGCCGTGGTGGCGCAGTGGTTAGAGTGCAGCAATGCAGGCTACTTCTGCTGACTGCTGGCTGCCAGCAATTTGGCAGTTCAAATCTCACCAGGCTCAAGGTTGACTCAGCCTTCCATCCTTCCGAGGTGGGTAAAATGAGGACCCAGATTTTGGAGGGCAATATGCTGGCTCTGTAAACCGCTTAGAGAGGGCTGTAAAGCAGTATATAAGTCTAAGTGCTATTGCTATCCTCCTCTACTCTGTAGGTGAAGATGTGCACAGTTAGGCCAAACTAGAAGAATTAAAATGCATTTCAATCAGATAAGACAAATACTATTTGGAGAATTTCAAGGAAAAGGGGAAAACTAAAGGTTATTCTCTAATGCAAAGTGAGGGGGTGTCATAATGCCTTCAGTCTCCACTTTGAGTGCACTCACCAGCTATCATTACAGCCGAAACCTGGGTAGCTGCCCACCATCTGTTTCCATCTAGTTACCATCCTTCATTCATTCATGGGAAGCCCAGCCACCCAGGTTAAAAGAGAGAAAGAATAAATGAGATTGCAGCATTGGTGAGCCAAATAATCTTGGAGAGCAGATTAAGTTTGGTGGGGATGCAATAGTACAGGATACATCATAAGGGAGGTCAGAAAGAAGGGGAAGAGTGATAATGCAGTAAAGATAGCAAGTGAATATACAAGCTATGAATGGAGGGCGCATTCATATATTGGAATTGTGGGTAACATTGAGATAAAATTCAAGAGATATATTCCTGGGGGGAAAAGATACTTGTGTTATGTTGTGTTCCGGTATTTCATAGGGCCGCTCTAGGATGTGGAATAGAAGAGTTCTGCGATTGGCTGTGATTGGATGTTCCGTTTGACAGCCTCTATAAATAGAGGCTAGCAAATGGACACTTTGCCTTTGTTCTTAGTTATCCAGTTGACAGTTAATAAACGTTCATGTGTTAACTATTACTTCAGTCTCCTTGCCTCAGTTCTTGCTCCCAGCCTGGCTCACACAACAGAGCATTGGTGACGAGGATGGGATGCAGAACTGAGGAGAATATAGTGGTTATTAATGACAAGTTGTCATTTTGGCTGAAGTAAGCAAAGGAATTTCCTCAGCTGACAGGAATGGCTACTCAGCACACATTCGCTCCTTTTAATCCTCCTGCAGAAACGTGGGAATCGTATGTAGCCAGATTTGAATGCTTCCTCATTGCTAATGCTTATACTGAGCTCTCTGGTGATAGGAAACGTGCTTATTTTTTGGGATTTTGTGGCACAGAAATGTTTGAAACGGCGAGGGCTCTTTTTGCCCCTCAATCCATTCACACCGTTTCTTGGGAAGCAATGTTAGATAAGCTTAAGGATCACTATGCTCCTCCACCATCTCGTTGTGCCCGGCGTTACGCTTTTTATCATAGGAACCAATGTGAGGGTGAAACAATTAATCAGTACGTGGTGGCTCTGAGAAAAGCAGCACTTTATTGTGAGTTTTCTAAGCTTGAAGACTACTTGTTGGACCGTTTGGTTTTTGGAGTTTGAGACAGCCGTCTCAAGCGACGCTTGCTTGCTATGCATGGCCTCACTTTCCAAGTTGCCTTGAACGAGGCCAGAGCGGCTGAAATGTCCAACCAGTCTTTGGCTGAGATGGATGTAGTACACAGCCCTACTTCATCTTGCAGAATTAATGCAGTAGACCCATTGCCACCTATGGAAGTGGAGGAGCTAGTCACTGAGGACGAGATATGCCGCCTTAAAGAAGCGCCCAACAAGAGCTGGCAGAAAGGTAGATCTAACCCCCGAAGTCCCTGTATGGGTTGTGGGGGCAATCATTTGAGGTCGGCTTGTAACTTTAAAGATGCGGTTTGCCGCTGTTGTGGTCACCACGGCCAGGCCACATAGCGAGAGCATGCAGAGCAGGAAAACCGCCACATATGTCTGACACATTCCTCGAGAAACGGTACCCTGCAGCAAGTTTCAAGCCCAGAGACTGTTATGCCATTTATCAGAGCAATCGGCGCCGAGAGGCAACGATCCGCCAGACTCAACGCAACCCGGGAAATAAGATACGTGTCACCGTGCAGGTGGAGGGTCATAACTGCCCCATGGAAGTGGACACAGGGTCTGCCACCTCAATAGTGCCCTGGAGCACGGTCAAACGCTTGGTGCCGAAGATTGCCAAATGTCGTTTGCTGCCATGTCCGATAATACTTAAAGATTATCAGGGAAACCCTATTCCCATTGTAGGCAGAGGTCATTTCAAGGTGCAGTTTAAGACCTTCTGTGGTCGCCTACCCCTTGTGGTGGTGGAAAAGCACCTTTCTAGCCTACTAGGACTCGATTGGTTCAATGCCTTAGGATTAACCGTAGGGGGAATAAATTCTGTGGTGGACGATTCTGACAAACAGGCGCTTATTACGGAGTTCCCCTCAGTTTTTGATGGCAAATTAGGCACGTATACTGGCACCCCCATCACATTCAATCTGGACCCTCAAGTGGCTCCCATTCGCCTTAAGCCTCGTCGGGTGCCATTTGCCTTGAAATCTAAAGTGGACACTGAGCTGGACAAGCTGATCACCCAGGGCGTATTAGAGCCAGTGGACCATTCAAAATGGGAAACCCCCATTGTGATACCTATCAAAGCAGATGGCTCTATTCGTTTGTGTGCCAACTACAAATGCACCATTAATCGTAAGTTGCCGGTGCACATATACCCAGTGCCAGTTGTCCAGCACCTGTTGCACTCAATGGGAAAGGGCACCATTTTTGCGAAGCTGGATTTGTCCCAAGCGTATCAACAGCTGCTTGTTGATGAAGCTGTAGCGGAAGCCCAGACAATCATCACCCACCGCGAAGCTTTCCGTTGCCAAAGACTTCAATTCGGAATTAGTATAGCGCCTGGGCTGTTTCAGAGTTTGATGGAGCGGCTTTTATCTGGCATACCAGGGACTATTCCGTATTTTGACAATGTTTTAATTTCAGCTACTAATCGTCCGGAGTTAATCGACCGCGTGAGGGCTGTGTTGTCAAAATTTCAGCAGGTGGGTCTCAAGGTAAAGGAGAAGAAGTGTGTTATTGTGGTGCCGCAAGTGGAATTCCTCAGGTTCCTCATAGATTCTGGGGGCATTCATCCGACTGAGGCTAAGACTAAAACGATTCTAGATGCACCAGCTCCGACTAACAAGGCGGAATTACAAGCTTTCCTCGGCCTTCTCAATTTTTATTCCATTTTTTTGCCACACAAAGCTTCAGTCGCTGAGCCGCTTCACGGCCTCCTTGATGCCAACGCTCCGTGGGTATGGGGCAAGAAGCAGTCCGCCTCATTTGATGCTATGAAACAAATCCTTACATCCAATGCTGTCCTAACCCAGTATTGTGAGTCCCTTCCTCTGGTCCTGGCATGCGATGCTTCCCCTTATGGGGTGGGTGCCGTTCTGAGCCATAGGTTTCCAAATGGCTCTGAGTCCCCCATTGCTTTTTTTTTTCTAGAACTTTAGCAGCTGCCAAGCGCACTTATGGACAAATCGACAAAGAAGCGCTCACCTTAGTGGCGGGTGTGAAGAGATTTCATCATTATCTATTGGTGACCGACCATAAGCCTCTCCTAGGTCCTATGGCTGGGGATTGTCAAACCCCTCAGGTGCTTTCCCCTCGTATGACTCGCTGGATTGTATTCCTCGCGAGCTATGACTATGTTTTGAGACATAGACCGGGGAAACACATGTCCCACGCAGATGCCTTAAGCCATTGCCCCCTGGCTGATACCATTGAGAATCCGGCTCCAGCGTCCTCCATCTTCTTTGTTGACGACCTCTGCCTCCCGGTTACTGCCCTCGACATCGCTAGCGTCACCTCTAGGGATCAGGTAATGTCCTGTGTGATTGACTGGGTGCAGGGGGGTTGGCCGAGAGATAGGGTGACCACGGTTTTCCAACCGTTCAAGGCCAGGCAGTTAGAACTATCAGTACAGCGGGGGTGTTTATTATGGGGTCATAGGGTGGTCATTCCTTCCCCATTGAGAGAGGCAGTGTTGTGGACATTGCATAGAGGCCACCCGGGCATCGTGCGCATGAAGGTGCTTGCCCGTGGTTATGTGTGGTGGCCGGGAATGGATAATGCCATTGAGGAGCAGGTAGCTACCTGTGACCCGTGCCAGATCTATAGGGCAGCCCCTCCTAGGGCCCCAGCACAGGAATGGGAAACCCCCACAGCGCCATGGTTGCCCATTCATATCAATTTTGCGGGACTGGTATGGGGTCAAATGTATTTGGTCATGGTGGACGCGTACTTCAGATGGCTGGAGGTTAAATTAATGACGTCCACCACAGCGGAGTCTGTAATCAAAAGTCTGAGGTCCCTATTTGCCACCCATGGGTTACTGGATTTACTTATTTCAGATAACGGTCCGCAACTAACTTCGGCAGCGTTCGAAGTTTTCCTAGCTAGTTTGGGCATAAGACATGGCCTAATTGCGCCGTGGCATCCGGCCAGTAATGGAATGGCCGAACGCATGGTGCGTACCATGAAGGAAACCTTGGCGAAGTGGGGTCCTGGGAATTTGCAGGAAAAGGTAGACGAGCTGTTACTAGCTCAGCATACAACACCTTGTTCAGCAATGAACAGAAGTCCTGCCGAACTATTGATGGGACGGTGGTTGAGAACTACCCTAGATAGATTAAACCCACAGTACACTCCCGAGAGACCCCTCGATTCCACGGGCTTTGCCCGTTCCTTCAATGTGGGTAGCAGGGTTTATGCTCGGAATTACTCAGGGCATCCCCTATGGTTGCCGGGCACTGTAGCCGAAGTTACCGGACCCTACTCTTACAGGGTAGTATTAGAGGACGTCCATTTATGGTGCCATCATATAGATCAGCTGAGGGCGAGATGGGCAGCCAATGGGGTTCTGGGGATGGAGGAAAGTTCAACCAGGGCACCGGGCCCCGACTCCCAGGAACCGGCCGACTCCCAGGAACCGGGTATAACCCAGCATCTACTACCGAACAATTTTGCATGCCAGCAAGACTCACCTGCACCTCCTGGTTTGTTGCATGAAGAAGCCGTTCCGTCAAGCAGAGAGGAGCAATTGCAGCCTGTGACATCACTGGCTGACCTCGACTTGCGGGCATTCGCGGGTGCTACTGAGCCCAGAAGATCAGAGCGGGTCCGATGCCATCCTGCATATTTGCAGGACTATGCCTGCGCTAACTAAACGGAAAGGAGTGTTGTGTTCCGGTATTTCATAGGGCCGCTCTAGGATGTGGAATAGAAGAGTTCTGCGATTGGCTGTGATTGGATGTTCCGTTTGACAGCCTCTATAAATAGAGGCTAGCAAATGGACACTTTGCCTTTGTTCTTAGTTATCCAGTTGACAGTTAATAAACATTCATGTGTTAACTATTACTTCAGTCTCCTTGCCTCAGTTCTTGCTCTCAGCCTGGCTCACACAACAGAGCATGTTACATGTGATTTTGGATGGATAGACAGATAGACAGCAATCGTGTAACAGCAGAGTTACTAAGAGTAAATACCCACAATTAGATTTTTGGTATAAACTTTCATAGGTTCTTTTTTTACCTAATGTAATTGAAACTTTTAATTTAAAACAATAGCATTTAATTAGCTAAACAGCAAAGGCCCTATGATAGATACTTACACAACCCCTAAAAGAAATATAGTCATAATATTTTAAAAGCTTATTTAAAGTAGGGCTTTGTTGGTATCAGGTGTGGGTTCTGGCTTACCTCGCTACCAGTTCGCTTCCTCACGCGCTGCATGGGTGCGTGCACCGTGTGCGCCATGCGGGCACACTGCACGGCCGCAGTGCTAAAAACCCAGCTTCTGCGCAAGCACAGAAGCAAAAAACAAAATGGCAGAGCCTACGGTGCCACCGAGAGAGCCGGTTCGGGGGCATGTCCAGCCAGTCATCGCTGCCGGTTCGGCGAGTGGGGGGAAATTCCCGCTACTGGTTCTATAGAGCCGGTCCGAACCGGCAGGAACCCACCTCTGGTTGTTATGCAGAAGCCATGCAACAGCTGCCTGATAGCCCATGAGGATATTTAGTCATTCAACTATTATCTAGCCTGCTTAACATCCTTTCTGAAATAGTAATTCTTCCATTACCTCTAAAAAAAATTTTTAGTGTGTAGTGCTAGTGGCTGAGCACAAAACTTGCACACAAAGCAGATACTCTGTGAGGGAGCTATGATCTTTCCTTCAATCCATCAGATCAGAAATATTGTCTGCTCATTGAGGATAGCTCAAGTTTCTCCACTGAATATTCTAGGATGTATCAGAAAGTGCTTTTGCATTCATATTTCTTTCATTAAGTAAGTAAGTAAGTAAGTAAGTAAGTAAGTAAGTAAGTAAGGAAGGAAGGAAGGAAGGAAGGAAGGAAGGAAGGAAGGAAGGAAGGAAGGAATACTCACATTTTGCACCTTCTTGTGGGTAGTTCTTTAACTAAAATTCCAAGCCTTTGGGGTTTAAAATCATCATGGCACTAGCCGGGAGGTTCTAGTATAATGCGATTCAGTGAGGCTTAGTAACTAAAGCAGGTAAAGGATTATAATCTTCAACATCTCTACTACTATCAGTCTTGACACAAAGTCATTCACTTTGTGTGCCTGATTCTCAGCAGTTAAGAAGACCAAAACGCATTTCTTTGCAGCCCCAAGAGGAACAAGAAGCAGCCTTGAGGTTCTCAGGGGCCTTGCTAGCAGGTAATTGAATACTGTAACTTGGATACTCTCTTCTCCACTGCTACAGAGATTCTTAAAGCATCAATCTGAAGAAACAGTGCTTGGACTAAAGGACTGCATAGAAAGTAGGACCATCAAAAAGACTATCGCCACTACCTTGATCAAGGAAATCCTTCTATATTTGCATACCAATGTCAGACTCATACAGGTGATGCCTAGTTTTTCAATTTCATATTTGGCATACTGGGAAAATCTGAATGAGAAACTGGTGTAAAATGCTTCCATGACAACAACAAAACAATGAAAGAAAAGCTATAGTTACATTTATTATGTACCATGTTTCCCCCAAAATAAGACCTGGTATTATTTTCTTTTGGGCCCCAAAATAAGCACCAGGTCTTATTTTCAGGGGATGTCTTACCCACTTACCTTAGGACCACTGCAGCCAGGCCTCCCATGCCCCGACACCTGTCACGCCGCTGCCCGACTTCTTCTGCAGCTGTTCATGGCCACTCATGGCACCGGTGCAACGTGCCACACGGCATCCTGCCACAAGTGAAGGCACCAGCATGACGAGACATGCAGCATCCTGCCACTCATGTCAGCACCAGCATGACACAGTACGTGTCCTGCCGCAAGCGGTGGCACCGGCGTGCCACACTGCGGGGTCCTGTCGTGAGTGGTGGCACTGGCACGACACACTACACAGCCTCCTGCCGCAAGCAGTGGCACCGGCGCAATGTGCCACTTGGTGTCTGGCTGCAAGTGGCCGCAAGCAGCTGCAGAAGAAGTCACACAGCAGCACAACAGGTGTCAGGGTATGGGAGGTCTGGCTGTGGTGGTCCTAAGGTAAGCAGGTGTAGGGCGCATGGGACAGCTCCACCCCTCCACCACCCTAGCTTGATTTTTACGCATATGCCTCACCCCACCTTGTACAACCAGACAGTGGGTGGGGCTTAACTAGGGCTTAAATTTGGGGTAGGGCTTATATTAGCTGGCGTGAAAATCAGGCTAGGGCTTGTTTTCGGGGTAGGTTGTATTTTTGGGGAAACATAGTAGCTCCATTATTTTGCACTTGCCTTATCTCAGGAGCAAAGGTTCATCATTCTGTGTTAATTAAAGCACCAGTTTCACCCTCATGCCACTTCTTTCCCTCACTGTCCTTGAATTTCATCCCCTTGGAGGATTACTACCTGACATTTATCTTCAGAAGACTCTTGTATATCTTCTAACATTATTTAGGATTTTTCCCCATCAGGGGAAAAAAATCACTTTTTCTCCTCGAATCTTTATAAATTCATTCTTAATTGTTTGGAATCCTATGCTCATATCCATAGATGTATATCTCGTTGAGCTTTAGCTGGCTACACATATTGTGTGAACTCATGACTGAACATACCATGGCGGTCTGTTTTATTTATTAAGTTAGAAATTATGGCTGGGTTCATGCATTATTCTAATTCAAAGTCAAATCATGTTATGGTTGGGGAGATGCATCAACCAGGTAGTGGGCATGCTATGAATGCAGGAAACTCAAACTCTTTCACATATTCAATTTTGCAAGGACAATAAAGAAAGAAATATATGTGCTGCTTCCTGATAACTCATTGAAGATAACTCATTGAAAATCACCCATTTGCCTGATTTGATTCGATATCTCTCTCCTTCTCTGGTTGCTGCTAAAACAATCCACAATAGGAAGTAAACTAACCTGAAGAATTTATGGGAAATCTTCTGAGCGTAGGTTGTACTTCTAGGAAGCCAACAGCTTTAAGTTTCAGGCCAGAGACAGTACATTTCCTTCCCACGCATTTCACAGTGATCAATTCAAGTAATCTGAAGGTTCATATGTGAGTTTTCCTTGATGTCTGTGTCGGTCTCTCTCCCCATTCCTCCTCCTTTCCTGGGCCCTGGTTTGATCACTAGCCTCTGTGTAGGCGGGTAAGTGGGGGAACAGTGTGTGCCACAGGCAAAGAGCAACTGGCTTCAGAAGGGATTAGCCCACAACAATAGCTTGTTCCTAATGCTGGTTTTGACATTTACTAGGTGAGAGTGAAGGGGTCCCCAAATTCTCCAGGAAAGTTAATTGGCTAAATCTGTAGTTAGTGCAAAGCAGTTTGGAACAGGGCAACCAACTGTGTCTACTTGATATTAGGTATAGCTAAGATTTGTTTTCAATTTGATTTTTTTTTCCAGGAGCTGCCTGTTGGAATGCTTTTGGTGCCTTTTTGTGCAAGAAAGGAGAGTAAGGATTGTTAAGGAATTGTGCAGAGTAACCTCTGGGCCCTGAAGCCTTGCACAGTTCACCGTAATGTTGCAGTAGATATAAGTAATGATTCAGTCAATAAACAGATACGTTAAAGTGTATAAAAGTAGTTTACTCAAAGAAATAGCACAGTCCAAATAACAGTCCGAATCATACACATTCAGTCAGTCAGTGTTTAGAAGTACAGCAGTCTCCTTACCAGCCTTTCTTTGTCTTAATCAGCAAACAAAGATTTCAGCTTTCAAGCAATTCTATACTATAACAGATAGCTAGCTACACACAGAGCTTACTCTCAGACACGAAGTCACTTCAGCAATGAATCAGCAGAAGAGAGAGAACTAACCATGTTCTCTAGCTCCCTCTTATGGCAGTTACTGCCAGTCAGAATGCAACAATGCATTTAAAGCTATATTACATATATACATTTAAACATTGATTTGTGGCTTGTTTATATTAACCAACCCAACCGTTTGGACAGAGTCCTAACAAGGATCACAACAGGGTAATTTTTATGTGATCCTTTTGTTGAAAAATTGCTATATGGCCAGGGGTGGGCTGCTGGGGGTTCGCAGGGGTTCGGGAGAACCTCTAGCTAAGATTCTGTGCAGTTCGGAAAACCCCCAAATCCCACTCCTGGCTGGCCCCGCCCACCCCTCCCCTCCCCTCCCAGGAGTCCCCATGCGGCCTGTTTTGGATGCAGGTAAGTGCAGGGCATGTGCGGAGGCTTGGGGAGGGCGAAAAATGGGCCTACCAGAAGTTTGGGAAGGCCTCCAGAGCATCTCCGTTTTCGCCCTCCTGGAGGCTTGAGGAAAGCCTTCAGAACCCAGGCAGGGCAAAAATGCCGTGGTGCAGGAGGCCGAGTAGACCACGCCCACCATAGCCATGCCCACCCAGCAACCGGGCAGCGAACCCCTTGCTAAAAATTTTGAAGCCCACTCCCGTATATGGCTCATCTTTTCTGAGAGTGGAGCCTGGCTAGTAACTAGAGCTGCTCTCTGCCAGTTCTTCAGCCTGCAAAAAAATATACTTGCATAAACTTTGCTGTCACAATGGTAATTCCTACCTTTCACAGGCACAGTGCCAGCAAATGCTGTTGCCCTCATTTACTGTGTACAGGTCACATTAAGGACAAGGATTAATGGGTTCCTCTAGATTTGTTTTCCGCTCCTCCCCCCAAACATTACTAGCTGGTAGGAAAACATCCCCCAACCACTCTCCTTAATACAGGAAGGCAATAGGGAGAAATAAAGTTTTGACACATGGCAGGATTAGTCTGGTTTCCTGCAAGTATCTTACATGGGGCATGTTCAAAGGATCCAGTAGCACCTGGCTTCAGTCCTATTTCAGAATAGTGCTATTTTGTAATAGTGTGGTTTTAGGATGGCACTAAACCTTGGTGTTATCTCCTGTATCTGCTATATCTCCAAGATGATCTCTGGCTCAACCCAGATCAGTCTGAAGTAGGTCACTGATACATGGTGATGGTAGAGGCACAAGGAAACAAGGAAGGGAAAGTTATCTCTTTGCTGCTGCATTCTACCATCTGCTGTTGACTAATAGTCCGGCTCTTTTTGGAGATGGGTTTAATGCTGTTCTAGAAGTGAACTAAACTTCTTTCTTAGCCCAAATAACAGCTGAGGGGCATGAGAACAGTGTACCATGAGGCATCAAAACAGATCTGCTTCACCATGCACTTCACCCACCACCATTACCACTTACCAGTTTCTGTTCAGTCTGAACAAGTTCTCCAAGCTGGGGATTGACTTCCAGATTTTGAAGGCACAAGAAGAGAGTTAGGTTTCTGGGAATCAAGCTGCCCCACTACCCAAAGCAGAATAGCCCCAGAAGGCAGTGTTCAGAGACTGGAGAAGATTGGAAGCATGCCACAACAGCCTAATGGAACAGCCTAATGGAATCAGTTGGTCCTGCTTGATAACACCTCTCCTATTAACGTAAGAACATCAGTAGCAATAGCAGTAGTATTGAGGCTTATATACAGCACTCTCTGGGTGGTTTACAATGTAAGCATTATTTGCATATTGCCCCCAACAATCTGGGTCCTCAATTTACTGATCTCAGAAGGATGGAAGGATGAGTCAACCTTGAACTCCATCAAGATCAAACTCCAGGCTATGGGCAAAGTTAGTCTGCAGTACTGCAGTTTAATCACCAGGGCTCAACATCAGATTGCATGTACAACAAAACTGACATTGTTTGCTGCCTGGGAAAAAATACTACCTTAACCCTAGAAATGGCTAAGAATAGCTGATTCAGGTAAGGGTTGGAGGCAAGGAAACATAATAAGAAGAGAACAATGAGACGCCAGGGCATGTTTGTGCAGTGATGTTGCAATTGGGTGGGGGGGATTCCAGATTGTCCTTAGCTGTGTTTCTATGGCCTTTTCCCCACTTGAACCTAACCATGGCACAAACATGTTGTAACAACCATTTTTCTGTCACTCCTCAGTCTGCAAGTGAGGCAAGCTTAAATTGTTCTTAATTGTACCAGTGTTAAGGCAGTGTTTTCTTTTTATCTGAACACCTTCCAAGGACAGGTTCAATTTAGATAAACTCTATTAAGCTTTGTCACTTGTTACTTTGGGTGTTCAGGTGAATATCTTAACTGCGAACAAAGGTAATAGAGCCAGTTTAGGGATCAGACCAAGATGGTATATTTTAGGCCAATGTAAGGATAGCACTATAACTTGGTAGTTTCATCCCATCTTAGAAGGTTCAGCTGATGTAGAATTCTGTTCATGGGTCCTCAAAGGGGCAAGGTGGCATGATGGTTTCACAAGTCCTCATGCACAGGAATTACTCAGGTTTGTTAGGTGTTTTTTCTCATGCAACCAGACCAATGCACCCCCACTGCTGATTCCATTTTAAATGCCTCTATGATTGATGTTGTAATGGACACTGCTAGGCCTGAAAGGTGTAAGGGATGTCTCCCTAGGAAAAAGACATCCCTTCCTTTGTGAGTCAAAACAATATAATAAGCTTTATCTGTAAATTACATTTTATTATAAATAAAATAAATCATAAAACTTTTCCTTTTGCTTTAAATGCCCTCTTATTATAAGAGTGACTGAGGCAAAAAATATTCCTATAACACTGCTAATATCACAAGCGGTGTATTACATATAATTTGACTGTTGAAAGGTATAAGGAGAAGATTTATTATTTTATTTATTTATTTACTTGTCAAGCGTATATATGATTACGAACAAAGTATAAACAGAGTATAAGCATGTTGGTGAATATATAAGTACAAGCATGGTTATGAGTACAAGAAATTTAAGGAGGATTTAGCACAGGGACGGTAGGCACGCTGGTGCGCTTATGCACGCCCCTTACAGACCTCTTAGGAATGGGGTGAGGTCGACGGTGGACAGTCTAAGGTTAAAGTTGTGGGGGTTTGGGGAAGAAACTACAGAGTCGGGTAATGTATTCCAGGCATTGACCACTCTGTTGCTGAAGTCAAATTTTTTGCAATCTAGTTTGGATCGGTTTACGTTAAGTTTGTATCTATTGTGTGCTTGTGTGTTGTTGCGGTTGAAGCTGAAGTAGTCATTGACAGGTAGGACATGTGTTGCTGGCTTGCTCTTATTTTGGAGGACTAAGAGGCATAAAGAGAACTATGGTAATCGCTGTATGATCAGACAGCAGAGTATATACAGTAAAACTACAGTCAATAAGCACAAAAAAGGTACAGTCTCAAAGATGGTAAAGCATTTAGCTCCATTAAAGTAAAAGATAAACTCCTGACAGTGTTGTAGCTTGCAACTTGGTTACCTATAACTATTCAAACAACAATTCCTTCAATCCAAAATCCCTTCCTAATTCATTGTTATCTTAATTTGCTTTTGTTGTTGTTGTTGTTGTTGTTGTTGTTGTTTTAGGGCTCAATGCCAAAACCCTACTTCTTCCTGTTTTTGTCTGTTTTCCCCTTTCCCTCTTCATTGGCTTTAATGCTCCATCTTTTTTTTTCCTGGGAATGGGAGGTGCTGGAGGGCTTTTCCTTTAAACTTCCATTGCACATATGCTTAGATGGAGAAGCGTCTGTGACTGGGAATCAGCTGTCTATCTTGAGATGACTGCAGTGTGCAAAGATAGTGAAAGTCAGGAGGGAATATTTACCCATTCACCGCAAACCTGTGCTGTTCTGTATTGCAGATCTGTGTAACTCAGTGTTTCTCAACCTAGGAAATTTAAGCTGTGTGGGCTTCGACTCTTCAGCTAGCATGCTAGTGAAATTCTAGAGCTACAGCCCATGAAAGCTTATGCCCTACAATAAATTGTGTTAATCTTCAAAGTACTATCAAAGTCTTCTGATTTTTATATTGGGGTGAGGAGCTACTAATATGTCTTTTTTACCCTGTATGAAGGAAAATATGACTGCAAGCCCTCCCTCTACTCCCAGCCACCTTAGGATCCTATTCCTGCTACTATATAACAGTATACAACTATGGTTACAGCTTTTGGAGAAAATGCCTACTGCAAAATTGCTAGCATGATTTCCTCGATTAGAGCCAGCAAATAGCCTCTGAGATGCAATAGATAAATGATGGCCTTGCATTTATCTGCCTTACAGCAAATGCTGTTTCCTCCTCCATCACCACCACCTTAGAAAAGGACACACACACACACACACACACACACATACACACACCACACACACACACACACATACTGTTAGTACACTTCCATTCATGTTTCTAGGTTCATGACCTAGAAACATGAATGGAAGTGTACTAACAGTTTATTTCATTTCTTTGTTGTGTTGAATAGAGGTGAAATATTTTGGCACTCCAGGCCCTGGTTTGGGTGGGACACTTGTTAAAAGTATTTCTTGCATGCTCCTTTGGAGGAAGAACACTGATTCCTGGATGCTATTCTTGGTCAATATTCTTTAGTCCAAGTTCTGTTGGAATGAACTATGACAGCTTCAAAACAGATTGGCATGCTGGCTGTATGGAAGTGCTCTTAGATGATTATAGGACTTGCATAAAAGGAGCAGTTTGATATGTGAAACAGGTAGTCCTCAACTTACAACAGTTCATTTAGTGACCGTTTGAAGTTACAACGGCACTGAAAAAAAATGAGTTATGACTATTTTTCACACGACCGTTGCAGCATTCCCATGGTCACATGATCAAAATTCAGATTCATATTTACGACCGCTGCAGAGTCCTAGGGTCATGGGATCCCCTTTTGTGACCTTCTGACAAACAAAGTTAATGGGGAAGCCAGATTCACTTAACAACCATATTCCTAATTTAACAACTGCAGTGATTCACTTAACAACTGTAGCACGAAAGGTCGTAAAATGGGGCAAAATTCACTTGGCAACAGAAATGTTGGATTCAATTGTAGTCATAAGTTGAGGACTGCCTGTATTTTCTGCCACTCTGAAGAACTGAGAACAAGGAACAGAAATCTATGACCTTCATGCCACACAAAATAGAAAGAAAGAATGAAAAGAAAATTGGAGTGAACAAAATGGGGAACCTGTCAAAATATTTATCAGTTTCCTTTCTTTCTCTCTGTGTGCGGGCGTGTGTGCGGGCGTGTGTGTTTCAGTCAGTTTTGATACCTGGTGACTTCCTAGACTAGTCCTTACAGTTTTCCTGCAAACATTTCAGAAGTGGTTTCAGAGGTGGGTTCCTACCAGTTCAGACCGGTTCTATAGAACCGTTAGTAATGTGGCGGCCTGGGTCTCTGGAACCGGCAGCGACCTAGGCCTGCCATGCACCCAAGCCAGTTCTCTCGGCGGTGCCATAGGCGCCGCCATCTTGTTTTTTGCTTCTGCACATGCGCAGAAGCTTTTTTTTAAGTACTGCGCATGCGCGATGGGCGCGCACCCGCGCGGCACGTCCCTGAGCGAACTGGCAGTACCTGAATCCGGAACCCACCCCTGAATGGTTTGCCATTGTTTCCTTCCTAGGGTTGAGAGAGAATGACTGGCTTAAGGTCACCCAGCTGGCTTTGTGCCTAAGGTGCAACTAGAACTCATAATCTCCCAGTTTCTAGCCTGATGTCTTATCAAACTTTTCAGTATGGTAAGCAGTGAGAAAAGGCTGCATAAATCATGCACTGGAATACAGCAAGGCCATTCCAATGGCCAAGGAGTAAAATTGAGGCTGCCAGGACATTGAGGCGATGTTGTATGGAGCTAATAAAGGCTCAAAGAAAGGTTTGTAAATTTTTTACTTAGGCCAAAAGGAAAAGATAACAAGGCCTTCTGAGCTTGGTTGTAAATAAATGGAGTGAAATAATCTACAAAAAAGGTAGAACGAAGCAAAACGTTGGGAAAGGAATGAGATAAAAAATGAGAGGAATGCATCTGCTCATCAACTTGTTTTGCCAGTGCACAAATGGATAGCAAGTGGTTCCTATTGAATTTTGGTCCACCATTAACTGTGAAATAAAATGGCTTTCTTCCATCATGCACATTCACATCTAATATGTCAGTGGTGTCAGAGGCCTAGAACAGCTGAGAGTAGAGCCTAATGGTATTTAAGCTTATACTTTAAGACCTTCATTGTTTTACCAACATGATTGCTTCTTCTCAATTAACAGGGGTTCAAGATGAAGCAATCAGTTCAGGGTTTTCCCCCCCTGACATATGGCTGGTTTTCATGTGGGTTGTGAATTTTTCCTTGACCAAAGGCAGCAAATGCTCCTCCATAGGACCCCAGGATTAAAAAAATGCCTAGGAGTACTTGTGTTGCCGAAAAATGGACTTACAATAGTTCATTCAGTGACCATTCAAAGTTACAACAGCACTGAAAAAAGTGACTTATGACAGTTTTTCACACTTACGACCATTGCAGCATCCCCATGGTCATGTGATCAAAATTCGGAGTGTTGCAGTGTCCCGGGGGTCATATGATCACCTTTTGCAACCTTCTGACAAGGAAAGTCAACAGGAAAGCCAGATCCGCTTAACAACCATATTACTAACGTAACAACTGCAATGATTCACTTAACAACAGTGGCAAGAAATGTAAAATGGATCAAAACTCACTTAACAAATGTCTCACTTAGCAACTGAAATTTTGGGCTCAATTGTGGCCATAAGTCGAGGACTACCTGTATGTAGACAACCTCTCAGCAGAGAAGCTGAAGGCCTTCTATCATATGGTGGGCATGGATGGGGTTGCACTGATTAGCACATGAAAAATAATCCCAGCAGCCAGGAACAAAGGAAGGGTTTCAAAAAGGGAGAAATTCAAAACTTGCTATTCGTTTGGTAAAAAATTTACAGCCAGCAAGTTCATAAAATCATTTGACTGCTGGATCTGTCAGTGCGGGCTGTTTTCTTTTTATAAGCCTTGGTTTCATTTTTATAATTGAGAAGGGCTTCTAAAGAATCGTTGGCAATTAAGGCCCACTAGGGGATGGAAACCAGATGTGAATGCTTGTAGTCCTGGGCAGGGTTGTAAAACAATTCCAGCAGGGAGGAAAAAGGGCTTAGATCCAGAAATCAAACAGCCACCTCCCACCCCTGCCACTTACAAATGTTGTGTAAAGCTTAAACAATCCCAGGTACAGGTATATCATTTTGCCCATTCTGCTTTTTGAAAATTACCTGTCCCTTGCACTTGTTTTGCCCTCTCAGTGCTAAGAGTGATGTTGCTTCAGGTGGGCCTGTAGATCTGAAGGCATATACCTTCAAGCTTAGCAAGCCTTTCAAAGTTGCTTAAAAGGATAATTAATCATCTAATGGGCTGTGGTAAGTGGGAAAGTTATTGGAAAGCCTAGAATTGCTTTTTACATCTATTTTATGTCACAAATGCATCTTTAATCAAGGAAGAATAAATAAATTGTAGATTGAAGGTGTATATTATCCATGGCAGATCTTTTCCTTCAAAGATCTGAAATGGGTTCTGCAATATTTGCCAGTCAGAGAGTGGTCTTGTATTGTAGGCATCCCTTCAGGGACCAGTGCCAGAGGAGAAGCATTCAACAGTTGGGCTGAGCCTGCAGATGCCTACAAATAACCCCATCAAAATGCTTCAAAGTATGGAGTAACTACCTCCTTTGCAATCTAGGAATGGCATTGTACTTATAGAAGAGAATGGCATAGTGTCTTTTAAAGGATGCATCAGAATGACATTGCCAAGCTAAATATTTACTTCATAAGAGGAGTATTGGTAGACTAACGGAGTTCCAGAGAGAGGGTTCTGTGTTCTCATGTGAGGAAATAGAGATATCATACACTCCCTTCAATTTTGTAAAAAAATGTATACAAAAAACAGCAAGGGGTTATTTGAGACTCTGAAGAACAAATCAAAGAGAATCATTCCAAAAGAACCAATGCCTACATATGGCATAAAACAAATGTTCAGGCAGCCATATACAATCCAGCTGAGGGTGCAGTTTTGGTGGGAGAGCTGTGGAATTATTTTAAAAGATCAGACTGGCCTTTGTCCTTATTTGGTTAGATTTTTTTAGTATTTAAACAACAGGTTTTCTTTTTGTCCGACAGTTATTAATCTGTAAAATTGCTGTGTTTATAGTATGTTTTTGTGATGTACGGTCTCAATGTGAGACTTGTGTTTTATTTATTGGCACTGCAGTTATTTCTCATTCATACATGTACTTTTTATGTGGTATATTTTACCAGTCTGAACACTTAGAGCTTAATACTGGAAGCTTTTTATTTTTTATGAGGACCCATTGTGATCTGGAATTCCATTTTGATACGGTTATCTGGAAGTAGGGCTCAATGGCGTTTACCTTTGTGTAAGATGTGTAGAATGTTTTGTTCAAGTGACGCTAGTGGTTTTTTTTTCTCTTTCTAAATTCTTCCCAAAGCTAGAATCTTTTTAAAGGCTCATCACCATCCTGCATTTCATGCACGATCCTTGTCTCTGAATGCTTTATGGAATATGACCCATAGCCCTGCTTATATATGCAAGGCAAAATATATAAAATTAAAAAGGGGAGCGCAGAATTTCTTTTACAGTGGTATTTTGAACCCAACCAGAAGCTTAGTGTGAAACTTTCAAATGAGAGTATATAACCATTAAAATATTAAATAAACCATTTAAAGGTATTATTTTCATGCTGGAAGGTGGGATTCTAATTTTGCTGATAAATCCATATTGGTCCCAGCAAATATGCTGAGAAGAAAAAAAGTAGGATGGATTGAATTGATGGATGGCCTGAGGTCTGTTAAAGATGAAAGGCAATGTTTAAATCCAATCAGTAAAATAAAATCTTACATGGGTGAGATGTCTGGTTTACCTGCACTGCTTTCAACCAGTTGCATACATGTATACATATCCCTGGAATAAGCAATGCTATGTAAAGAGCACAAGAAGAGTGAGAAGTAATAACCTGAAGAAATAGGAGCAAGAGAAAAGGAAATCTAACTAAATCTAGTTTCCATGTGCTATCTGCTGCCCATCATCACTTGGGTCAATTGATACTGTCCTATCACATAATGCTTTTTAGCATGATAGGGAAAAGGATAAACCAAGTTACCAGTGTTAGTTGCGTTCATGCCACATGCATAGTAAAAACACCACACCAATTGGTTTAGCCCATAAGTGACAGCAATTTATGTTCCCTTGTGTCTTTCAAAGTGATAGGTAGCTTATCACAACTGCAAGTATTCTTCAGAATTGACACCAATGCAATTTTGTATTAGATCCTTCCCAGAGGTGGTATTCAGCCGGTTCGGACCAGTTTGGGCAAACCAGTAGTAGTGACGGCGCTATGCCATCCTATTTAGGCACATTTTGAAGCTGCGCGAATGCGTGCAAGCCAAGCACGCGAGCAAAGCGCATACACGGAAGGCTGCACGCGCTCACATTTGCGAACCAGTAGGGAAAGTAAGTGAATACCACCAGAGGTGGGTTCCTCCCAGTTTGGACCGGTTTGCCTGAACCGGTAGCGACCCGCTGGTGATGTCATGATGATGTCACGGATCCAGTTCGGTCAGTGCCAGTCCGTGGACACCGCCATCTTTTTTTTGAATTTTTTTGGAAATTTATTTTTTTATTTTATTTTATTTTTTGGAATTTTTTTCTGGGTTTTTTTTTCTTCTGTGCATGCACAAGCCGAGTTTCCGGCACTGCAGTTTCCGGCACTGTGCATGCATCGCCATCTTGTTTTCAGCTTTTGGGGGGGGGGGTTAAAAAAAATTGCACTGCGCATGCAAAGCGCACGCGCGCCTACGAGGCGCGGCCACGGGGCACGGGAGGAAGCGAACCGGCAGCGAGGTAAGTTAGAACCCACCCATGAATACCACCTCTGATCCTTCCCACAAAGCCCTCCAACATCGGCATCTGAAACAGCCTTGAATCTCATTTCTAGGTCTGGTATGAGACTGCTGCTTCATCAGTTTACCAACAGATGGCGCAATTGGCCAGCTTTGGATCAGGTTTTTTTTTAAGTAACAGTTGGGCTTTTTATAAAAATGAGATTAAAGCTTTACAACATTTCTGTGCATTTATGTTAAAAGCTTCAGAGGAAATGAAAAAAACCCACCCTCTATTCCTGATTGTAATTCACTTGTCATCTCAGTTTCTCAGAAAGTTGTTTTTTTGAGACAAATATAATCAAGAATATTTCTTTGCAATAAAACAAGGATATCATGCTATAATTCCATTGCTATTACTTTTTCATACATAGAAGGGCTACATAATTTTTATATTACTAAAATTATTAAACTCCTAAATACCACTCCAGAGTTCTTTTCTATGGTAATTTCATTGAATATTATAGTTAAAAGATACAAATTGATACAAATTAAAAAATAATATAAAGAAAATATAAAATAGAATACAATAGAGTTCTTTATTGGCCAAGTGTGATTGGATACACAAGTAATTTGTCTTTGGTGCATAAGTTATCAGTGTACATACATGCAACAAGTGATACACTAAGATTATAATCATAAAGTACAAACATCATAAATAATAAGATACAGCACTCAGTGATAGTCATAAGATACTAAATAAATCATGATAGGATGCTAAATAAAAGCAACCAACATAAATCATAAGATACAAACAACAAAGTTATAGTAATAAGAAGGTAAGAAAATAAGTAATAGGAAAGATGAGAAGGATGATAGTAATACAGCCCTACTAGATTGAAATAAAGAAAAAAAAATAAGAATACAGTAAATAGAAAAGAAATGTATAAAAAATGAGTTCCACTTTCATCACAATAAGTGTAAACAATTTTAGTAACTCATCACCTTCTCTTAAAATACAACAAATATCTAAAGCCTTGTTGTTCAGACCTGAACAATAGCAATAGCAATAGCACTTAGACTTATATACCGCTTTACAGTGCTTTACAGCCCTCTCTAAGCGGTTTACAGAGTCAGCATATTGCCCCCAACAATCTGGGTCCTCATTTTACCGACCTCGGGAGGATGGAAGGCTGAGTCAACCTTGAGCCTGGTGAGATTCGATCTGCCAAATTGCAGGCAGCCAGTGATCAGCAGAAGTAGCTTGCAGTACTGCACTCTAACCACTGCGCCACAAGAGTTCATTAAGAGTTGCCAGAGATAACAACATATTTATTTTAACCTTGAATAGATAGATCAACTTTATATTCCTTTCTTTTACTTTTAACAATCTTGATCTTTAGTGCCTTCAAATACTGTTCTAGAACTCAATGTCTCAATTTTTTTCTTTGTCCCTTCTCACAAAATCCTTTAAAACCTTAACAAGGCTCTTTTGTAAATCCAATATAGGAAAATTATCCAGGTCACTCTTGGTTTGTTACTTTATATCTTTTTTAATTATTCACATCAGCTGTTTCATCTTTACATCTAGTGTAACATATTTTCCATATCATTCTTGCACTCTTATTTTTAAATCCACTTTCAAATCATTCTCAATCTTGTCTGGTAAAACTTGTTCCTCTTCCATAACATCTTTTAACACAGTCTATCTATAATGTCAGATATTTTTAAAATTAATTTCTGGGTCCACTGGTCACAAGTATCCTTCAATAACATCTGATGTTAAAGTATTTTGCTCCATTCTGTATTAGCAAGTCAAATTTAACTGTTTGTCTCCTTTAATTGTAAACTTTTGTTGTTTTTTTCTGGTTCCTTCAAAATCCCATCCTATAATGTTTTTTGAAGAGTTCAAAACAACAACATTTTCCTACAGGAAGATTTTTATAATGAATTTCAAAATCTTATGTCATATCCATTTGGACCCATAGTCATTTTGATTCAGTTGTATCATTTTAAAGCTGAATCACCTGACTACCACTTTGCATGGCCCTAGTACACAATGACCAAAGGAGGAAAAATGCACATTTAAAATGAGCATTCATAAAAGGGTAGAGATATGATGGGATGGGGTAAGAAAGATGTTACTCATCACAATGATTACTAATCAGAAGCAGTATTGACTCAGTGCTTCCAGAGTGATCCCAACCATATTTAAAGCAGAAGCTACAGGGAGTCCTTGACTTACGACCACAACTGAGCCCCAAATTTATGTTGTTAAAGTGAGACATTTGTTAAATGAGTTTTGCCCCATTTTATGACCTTTCTTACCACATTTGTTAAGTGAATCACTGCAGTTGTTAAGTTAGTAACTTGGTTGTTAAGTGAATCTGGTTTCCACATTGACTTTGCTTGTCAGAAGGTCACAAAAGGTGATCACATGACCCTGGGACACTGCAACCGTCATAAATATGAGTCAATTGCCAAGCGTCTGAATTTTGATCACATGACCATGGGGATGCTGCAACGGTCATAAGGGTGAAAAATGGTCATGTCACTTTTTTCAATGCCGTTGCAACTTCAAACGGTCACTAATTGAACTGTTGTAAGTCGAGGACTACCTGTATTATAACAATTGGACTGAATCAGACAGCTTTCTCTACTCTGACAAATAAAGATGAACAGTTAGGGGACACTCTGTCTGGGAAGAGGGCTGAGGAAGGAAGGAAGGAAGGAAGGAAGGAAGGAAGGAAGGAAGGAAGGAAGGAAGGAAGGAAGGAAGGAAGGAAGGAAGGAAGGAAGGAAGGAAGGAAGGAAGGAAGGAAGGAAGGAAAAATAATAGAAAACATCTATAGCCCTGAGAGTCACTTGCTGAGTTTTATGTATATTCACTGCCCAAATGAAAAGAAGAGAAACGTCTTCTTAGGTAAACAAGGATGCTATGCTATTCCTTTAGAGAGGAAACCTATTCAAGGGAATGGGTCCATGTAGAGAACACTTAACATCACTCATCTGGGCTTTATGTAAAAAAAAACTCTTGGTGCTAGTCTGAAAAATTGTAATGTTTGAATACAAAATATACTTATAGTAGCACTAGACTTATAGTATATGCAGGATACAGTGATGGATGGTTGTCAGTCTGACTGACATTCTTTGATCCTAAGAACCAAGTTCTAACTTCTGCTTAAGAAACTATCAGTGACTACTAATCTTGATATCTCTGTAATTTATCATCCGCTATCACTTACAGAGAAAGGCAAGCAAAAGCAAACTCTCATGTCTTCCTTTGTTCTTTCTAAGCATCTCATTGATCAACATGGAAAATGAGATGCTGAATAAGATAGACTGTCAATCTGAATTTGTAAAAACCCTCTTTTAATTTATTTACTTAAATATCAATCAATATTTGATTGATTTAATCAATATTTCTCCTTCAATTCAAGTCACTGTCTTCTTCTGTGAACTTTCCTATCATATTCCCCAAATATATATTTGTACTTGTATTCAACTTTGAGGCAATATTCAACATCTGGCAGTATTTGATAAGCAGCAATGTTTTGCTATGTGGCTTAGACTAGAGTTTTGTAATATGATTGAGCTGATATGGGACATCTGTGCATCACTCAAATGTTGATTTGCTATTGATCATATATGACGTATTTGTAACATGAAAAGCAGGTACCGGTATATATGAATTGTAGGCAATATTCAATGTTAAGAAAAGTAGTAGGCCTAAGTGATTGTGCCATGATTGTGCCCTCACATAGTTGATTTGGGATATCACTATAGACCGTCAAATGTTTGGTTATCAGTTTATTATTATTGTATTTTTGATGGAGAAGGATGTTTGTGATGTTTTCCTTTCTCAAGTGGCTTCACCAAAATCAAGCAATGAACTATCTTGGATCACCCAGCAATGCTGCCACAGGGCCTATCTCACCAAAGTGGTCAGCCATGATTCCCCTGTGCTCAACCATTGCGTTATACAGTAGATTAGCAGTTGGTATGTTACTTTTGATGTATCTGGCAGGAGGCTGTAGAGGGATTTTCTTCCTTCTCTGGGGTTAATCCTGCCTCCCCCTATCGCCCTTCTTTGATTATAGAGGCCTGCCACTCGGGCAGATAAAACACTTTATTCATGAGGCCCTGACAGCCAGGCAGACCGGGAAGGTGGTTGACCCAGGAGGCAGTCTTGGATAGGAGTAGGAGGGGAAGATTAGTGGAAAATTTCCAGGGCAGATCAAATAGATGGATCATGAGAGAGAGAGTTGGGTGATTCACATACACATGCAAAATGGCTATCTCAGCAGATCCCAACTGTCTACTTCTTGCATTTTAAATTGATCCAGGGGACCTGGAGAAGAATCCATTTGTAGGAAAGGTGGAAAGCCAGCACCAGTCCATTAGTTAAGTCTTTTTTAAAGGCAAGCTAGCGAGGAAGGAGTTTCTTCTGAAGATTCAGAGTCCTCCAAGAGGTCTCTCTCTGTTCTACGTTTTCTTTTCTTACGTTTTTTATCTTCTTCAGTATGTCCATTCTCTTTTCATCTCTTCCTCCTTCGCCTGGATTTGGGAATCTCAGCAGAGGAAAGGGGAGACAATTTCAGCTTCATGTAGAAAATTAAGAAGCTTAAGCATCACTGTATATAAATAGAATTAATCATGAATATGTGTTTCCTGGATATATCTGATTTTTTTTTTAAAAAAATAGTACAGGTAAGCTGAGTGGGTCTTTGAAGTAAACAGTCCACTTCATCCATATTAACATAATGTTGTATGTTTGTTTGTTTATATCCTGCCTTTATTATTTTTATAAACAACTCAAAGCAGCTAATATATTCAATACACATTCCTTCTCCTCTTTTCTCCAAAAACAACAGCAACCCTGTGAGTTGGGCTGGGCTGAGAGTAAGTGACTGGCCTAAAGTCGCCAAGTTGGCTTTCATGGCTAAGGTGGGACTTGAATTCACAGTCTCTGGCTTTTTAGTTTGGTGCCTTAACCACTAGACCAAACTAGTGTTCTAATTCCTGGAATAAGAAGTTAAACATTCACAAGGGAAATTGTTAGTAAATCCTGCTTTCCTACTAGATAGACCTACTTGCCACAACACTGATTTCTGATATATTAACTGATAGTGGAATGCTAAACATTTTTTAAAAATTGACTGGTGAAGACACCATGGATTTTTTCCCCTTGTAGTCCTTAATAATTGATACTACTTTTTCTGATTTCATATTCTCTGTTTTTATCATTCAAAAAGTCAACCTTGTATGTTTTGTGCTTCACCCATTTTCAATCTTTTTATTTGGATCCCATCTTGAATTGCCATTGCGTGGAGGGATAGCCTCCAAGTATTTGAAAATAAATACATTCATAAATACGTACTCTCAGGAAAGCATGCATAATAAATCTGTTTTAAATAAATCTATTTTTTGGAAGATGAAGATTTCCATTCTGGGTTCAATTGTGACATTGCAGGAATTATTGGGGAGGCAACGCCACATGCTTCCCATTTACAAAATGATGGAATGCAAATATTCATATGGGAGATAGTTCTCCCTCTCCATGAATGCAATTTATTTACTGCTTACTTAGTTATTCTATGTATTGATGAAGTGGGCTATGATCCATGAGAGATTGTGCAATGATAAATTATTGGTATCTAAATTACCTCAAGGTTCTTCTTATTTTTGTTTCGATGCACTAACACGTCTATCTCCCTGGGAAATGATTTATAATCAATCTATAAACAATAGGCAAGGTATAAACTAGTTTTAATCTAAAATGTTGTTTTCAAACTCTGGGTCCACATAGGGAAGATTTTTTTTAAGAGCAAAGAGTTCTGGGAGAAAGTTTAGTCTTCTCCCTTTCTATGTTGATAATTTTAATCCAGATTATGCCACAGATTGCAATTAAGTAAAAGATTAAGTGGAACAGGGCAATATTTATTTTTTTTAGTAAAGTTAAACTTGGCTTTAAGCTTTGCATGTAAGGGGCACAAGGCAAGTCACCAATTTCTCAGTTTCATATCCACTTCTGTTTCTGCATATTGGAGTAATAATAAAATATGACTATAGTTTATTTTACAAAAATATTAATGCTTGGGAGGAATAAAGTATATTTATATCCAGGACACACAATTCTGGATTTAAGATGGCCCCTCACCTACCCCCCCCCCCCGCAAAAGAAAAGAGAACAAAGCAAACCTCAACAAAAAGAAAAGTATAGGGAGAAAAAGTCCTATGCAAATCTTGCACATTTAAAATATGACACATTCTGTGTTATATAAAACAACTAGTTATATCCTTTGGCAGTTTCCCTCAGAACGAACAGGATGTTTGGAGATGTTTTCCTGCGAAGAAGTTAAAGCGTATTATTAGAGCATCATTAATTGATTTAACTATCTTGGATTGTGCAACTGACCTGTGTCCCACTCTTGTTGTTTTCCTTGAACATGGGCAAAGAGATTGTCATAGGCTGAAAAGTCACAAACACTTAGGCTAGATCCCAGAATTTGGATGCAGATATGCTGTGTTCCAACTGGTTGTCAAATGAATTGACCTCTAAGGTGATTCAGCCACAGCTCCAGATTCCCGTTCTTAGCCCATGTTTCATCTTCAGCTATTCAACATTCCAGGTTCATGCTAATCTGTCTTCTTAATCATCTTCATCCATTATTCATTATCCATAATTCATTTTGCTCTTCAAAGCTTTACAAGGCACTTTAGAGAAATTAGCATATCTCTTCATTTTAAAATTTGATTTGCAGACTTTAAAAGCTCCTGGCAAAATTAATAATTTCACAATCATAAAGTCTGGATAAGACGACATCTATGCTTTTATGCTTTCATGCACTAGCCCTTAGTCACACGTTCACACCTGCTGGAAAAATACTTTCTGTAGCATCAATTTAACTTAAACATTTAATAATCTCTAGTCTTTCTCTCCCCACACCCCACCTTCTTCTTCACTTTTAAATATCCTTAGGCCTCAGAACAAATTAGAAACTTTCTATAAAATAGAAAGGCACTAAATTTTATGTGGCTGGAATTAGAAAGCATGCGCTTGAACTGATAAAGGACTGTGATCAGGATCAGTCAGGGTCTGATTTGATCTGGATTTTGTCCAAATGACCAAGATAAACTTCTTGTGAATTCTCCAAGTTTGCACTCCCTTTTTCCAGTGTACTAGTTGTTAGACAACTAGTTGTTCTTAAATTCACACTTTCTGGGCTTGATGAAAGCATGGAGTGAATCTCTGCTCCTAAATCTCAGCATAAAGGTAGTGCCACAGATCAGTTCCTTAGGTGTGTTGTTTGGGGTTTACCATAATTGGATTGCAAAAATGTAATCAGATGAATAGCAATAGCAATAGCACTTCGACTTATATACTGCTTCACAGTGCTTTACAGCCATCTCTAAGCGGTTTACAGAGTCAGCATATTGCCCCAACAATCTGGGTCTAATCTAATGTTGTGGGTTGGTTTTGCTCCCCCCGTGTCTGATTGTGAATTAGACAGTGAGTTATTTATTTATTATTAAATTTATATAGTTTTCCTAACTCCCGTTCAAAAACCTCACCACTGCTATAACAGCCCTACCATACCATAAAGGGGAAGCTCAAAGAGGCCATTCCTCTGTACTAGAGACAAATCATAACTAAGCTACAAAAAGTCTAGATAGCCACCAAGTGGCAGCAAAGAATTTTCTGTCTCTCTTTCCTGCCTTCTTTTGGTCATCTGGATCTTTTCAACCTAGTTTAGAGCTACAGTAGATCATTTTTCTCCTAAAAACCCAACCAATCCTCCTGAAACTGGATCTCTTTCTCGGCAGACGGAGAAAGTGACTTTTCTTGTGCTCTGAAAGGAAAAGGGAGATCAGTCCTTTCCTCTCTGGCCTGGAAAAAATGGGATGGGGAGGGATTTCTGCTCTTTGTAGGCCAGAAGACATAGGATTCCCTTCCATACTACTATATTTTATTGGTGGAAAAGGAAAGTAAAATGAAGGCAGTGCATTTCTTTTAACACTGGAGTTTTATAAACCTTAAACAGTTATTTTTAAAAATGGAAATCTCAACATAAAATATTTCATGTAAAGGAAGGATTCAAATGATTTGAATGCCTAGAGCCAGTTCCTGTTGACGGCAAACTCTTCACATAGACTCAAAAATCACTCCAGTGTACAAAGTGTCCGGTTTAGATCCCCAATGGGAAGCCATCAAGATGCATTGAGCTTCATGTTTCATTATCTCCAGGCCATAGATTGGCTAGGTCAATGGCTCCATTAGTCCAAGGTATCTTAACAATGCCAACTAAGGAAGGATGTCTGCCTGTTTCTGATTCAGTGCTTTGACTACTTGTTTTTGTACTTGTATTCTAACATGGTCTCCAGCAGAGTAAAGAAATCTTCACACTCCTTTCCTTCTCACAAAAGAAGACGGGGTGGCAGCCAGAGGTGCATGGACCAAAGTGCTCCATGCCAGCTGCTAGACTCTTTGTCACCAATCTGATTGGTAGACTAAACAGCCAGGACCCAGCCTGATCTTTCCCTCATTCTCTCTCCAGTGTGAGACGAGTGCTATAGAAGGAGACAACGTAGGCTATCAAGGAGAAATTACCGCAAGAGCATTCCTGCTAACAAGGAGGAGGGGGAGTCGGCATGCAATGGTTTGCATCAAAACTGGCAGCAACTCACAACTGGGAAGCCTTTGCGGTGGGGGTGGGAAGAGCAGCATTAACAAGACTGCCTGCTTGGTGGCAGGGTGGCTGAGAGTCCCAAGCAGACAGGTCACCAGGCTAAGTGGGAAGTCTTTGAGAATACTTTAGGTTAGGGTAGGACAAGAAGCAATGGGTGGAAATTAATCAAGGAGAGAAGCAACTTAGAACTAAGGAGAAATTTCCTGACAGTTAGAACAATTAATCAGTGGAACAACTTGCCTCCAGAAGTTGCGAATGCTTCAACACTGGAAGTTTTAAAGAAGATGTTGGATAACCATTGGTCTGAAGTGGTGTAGGGTTTCCTGCCTAGGCTAGACTAGAAGACCTCCAAGGTCCCTTCCAACTCTGTTATTCTATTCCACTGCCTCATAGCCAACATTGTCTTTTGCAGCAGTGCTGGGTGGAGTGGGCAATGGGAGCAAATTGCCCAAGTGCTGCTAATAGCCAGGCCTCAATCAAAGTATAAGTTCAGCAGCTGAAATACACACTTGAAATATAAACCCAAAAATTCTTTAAGTTTCTTTCTCTTTACAGGGAAATTGACTTCAGTGGAAGAAAAACAAGACAGAAAGAATGACAGACTAACAGAGTTGGAAAGGACCTTGGAGGTCTTCTAGTCCAACCCCCTGCTCATGCAGGAGACCCTAATACCATTTCAGACAAATGGTTGTCCAATCTCTTCTTAAAAACTTCCAGTGTTGGAGCATTCACAACTTTTGAAGGCAAGTTGTTCCACTGATTAATTGTTCTAACTGTCAGGACATTTCTCCTTAGTTCTAGTTTGGTTCTCTCCTTGATTAGTTTCCAACCATTGCTTCTTGTTCTACCTTCAGGTGCTTTGGAGAATAGGTTGATCCTCCTCTTCTTTGTGGCAGCCCCTTAGATATTGGAACACAACAATCATGTTGCTCCTAGTCCTTTTTTTCATTAACCTAGACATATCCAATTCCTGCAACCGTTCTTCATATGTTTTAGCCTCCACTCCCCTAATCATCTTGGTTGCTCTTCTCTGCACTCTTTCTAGAGTCTCCACATCTTTTTTTACATTGTGGCGACCAAAACTGGATGCAGTATTCCAAGTATGGTCTTACCAAGGCATTATAAAGTGGTATTAACACTTCACGTGATCTTGATTCTATCCCTCTGTTTTCCCACAGCCTAAGACTGTGTTGCCTTTTTTTGGCAGCAGCAACACACTGCTGGCTCATATTTAAGTGGTTGTCCACTAGGACTCCAAGATCCTTCTCACAGTTACTACCATTGAGCCAGGTACCACCTATTCTATATCTGTGCATTTGGTTTTTCTTTCCTAAATGTAGAGCCTTACTTTTCTCACTGTTGAACTGCACTGATTGCAAGAGTTGCACTGATGTGGGATGTAGTAAAAAGCAAAGAGTATTAGGGGATTCATGTTGGCTGGGGAATTATGTGGGTTGAAGTCCACACATCTTTTAAGGTTGCTAAATTTGAAAAACACTAGCATATTATTATATTATATTATATTATATTATATTATATTATATTATATTATATATTATATTATATTATATTATATTATATTATATTATATTATATTATAGTATAGTATATTATATTATATTATATTATTATAATATTGTCTATCTAGTATACATATTAGGCGGACATGCCTTCTGAGCAATGTCTTCTTATTTATGAAATTCCCTCCCTAGGGAAGTATGCTTAGCCCTTGGTATACCATGTTTTAGACAAGCCAAGATGATTTTGTTTCAAAAGATATTTAATATTTGCATTTCAAGTGTTGCTTTTTCAAAACTTGGTTTAACAATAACACTGTGTTCAGGATTTTAATGTCCCAAGTCCTTACAGATGTGCTCCAGAATGCTCAATCAGTAGAAATTCTGGCTGTGAATCCTTGACATTTATTTATGTATTTGTTATATTTCTAGTCCATATTTTGTTCAGGAGGTCAAGGTTGTGTTAACTCTCCCCATTTTTCCCCACAGTAACAACCCAGTGAGGTAAATTGGGCTGTCCCATAGTTACCAGTGAGCTTCCACGTCTGGTGATGGATTTGTGCCAACTCCCATACTTAAATCAACTGTTTCTCAACCTTTGCAACTTTAAAATATGTGGACTTTAACTTCCAGAATTCTGTAAGTTGAAGTCCGCATATCTTAAAGTTGTTAAAGTTGAGAAACACTACCTTAATCTCCACATCATTGGAGTCCTAAGGCATCTGAGAGGCACCATGACAGAGAAGGCTCTTGTTTCATTGTAGTATTAAAAAATTATAATGTTAGCCCTGAAATATTACATGAAAATATTGAAAGGAAAAAGTGGGATATATCCTATGTATTTCTGTTTATTGCTTAGGTGGATTTCTATTCCAATCTTTATTAAATGGTTTTCCAAGCCAACTTTTTGTATTCATTTATTCCCATTCATGCTATCCCACACTCCCCAAGCCCAGATGGTCATCTCCTTTGGTCAGAAACATGCCTTGGCACTTTTAAAACCTTTGTAATTCAGTCAGCATTATGTATATTGATCATGTAGTTAATTAAACCATCAATCAACCATTCAGCAATTCCACAGTTGTAAAAATAATAATAAAAGCACTTATACAATATTTTCTCTCAAAACTCTTAGGTAATTTAGTAATCTTGACCACAAATATATATATTCCTGTGTTAATTTAGCATATTAGAGGCAGATGGCTGATGTGGAACTGAGTAACCTATAATATATTTTCCTAGTCTTTTAAAAATCTCCATCATTTTCAAAATTTCTTTCTTTCCCGTTCACTTCTTGTGTTATGTACTTTTCAGCTTGCTATGGTCAGTGAATGTCACTTAACTAAGCTTTCTCATCAAGTCAATTTCTAAACAACTTTCAAGCTTGCTAACCAAACGGTTCCCTGCTAAGCGAATGAAGCTAGGAAGAAACATCTGGCTGTTGTCGTCTGGAAGAGGATGGCTTATCAGTTTTAATTCTTGGGGGGAAAGCAGATATCAGGTGAAGAAAGTTTGTTTACCATCTGAGTGTTCAAAGAAAAATCATCAGGGGCTTTATCTGTTTGGGCACCTTCTTGTCTACAGGGAACCCATCAGAGATGCAGGCATTGATTACTCAAGAATAAATATCCCTCCATGTTGATGATAAAGTAATAGGAAACAATGCTTTAAAGTAGCCAGATGAACAAGAGGAGGAAAATAGAAACAAAAAAAGGAGAGTATGAGTTTATTTATTTATTTAGTGTATGGCATATCATACCCGGACTAGCAAGATATATTAATTAACATTTCACCTAGACAGTAAAACACAATAAAATACAAATGTTAAAAAGATCTATGTTCAATTACCAGTGTCCAGGCCATCTCTTTAAAGTGAAACTTTGTTTATATGAAAACGATAGGTTTATAGGCTGATAAATTATGACTAACTGACCCAAGAAAGCTACCTCTGATGTAGCTTGTGCATTTAAAAGAAGTTCTTGTCCATTTGTATATTCTCTGCTCATTGCTCAGTTGTCTTTTAGCTTTTTTCTATATATTCTTCTCTTTGGCGAATTCTGTCTATCATACTGATATGAAGAAATTGCCCATAGCAATCATCAATTTAGAATCCTAGAGACCATGAGTTCTACTCCTGCCTTAGGTACAAAGCAGTGGTGGGATTCAAAAAATTTTACTACCGGTTCTGTGGGCGTGGCTTGGTGGGCATGGCAGGGGAAGGATACTGTAAAATCTCCATTCCCTCCCCACTCCAGGGGAAGCTTACTGCAAAATCCTCATTTCCTTCCAATCAGCTGGGACTTGGGAGGCAGAGAATAGATGGGGGCGGGGCCAGTCAGAGGTGGTATTTACCGGTTCTCCGAACTACTCAAAATTTCCGCTACCAGTTCTCTGAATGACTCAAAATTTCCGCTACCAGTTTTCCGAACTACTCAAAATTTCCGCTACCAGTTCTCCGAATTACTCAAAATTTTCGCTACCGGTTCTCCAGAACTGGTCAGAACCTGCTGAAACCCACCTCTGGTACAAAGCCCATTGGGTGACCTCACACTCTCTCAGCCCTAGAGATGAGGCAATGGCAAACCACTTCTGAAAAACCTTGCTAAGAAAATTTCAGGGACTTGTTCAGGCAATCACCAGGAGAAAAAACTGACTTGAAGGCACACAAGGAAAAAAAAAGTTTCATTTTCTACTAAAAGATCAATACAATTGGTGCCTATACATCTGGGAGGAGTGGAGGCTTGGCAATTGATATGTATATAATAATATTCATTGGCATACTCAGTTGGTGAGCTAGCACAGTTGACAAATAAACAGGCTGAATTTCTTTTGCCTCTTGGTTCTGCTGAGCTCTAAAAAAAAAAAAAGGCAGAAATATGGCCTAGAGCTAAATAGCACCCACTGCTCTTATCTCCTCCTTCTGAGGAAAAAGGTTTCTATAAAAGCTTTCTGTGTAGGGACATTGTGCACTCCTTCAGAATGATGTGTCGGCCCATAAATCATTGGTCCCTATGATTTATATACAGACTCACACAGGTTAGGTAATTGCAGTAAACAGAATAAACAGAACTCACTCAGGCTGGATTTATGGGTGAAAGAGAGGATTCTTAATCACCAAAGACAAAGAAAACTACTTAGCAAGCCCCACACTTGTGTTTTGCCCAGCCTTTGCAAAATGTTGCTTAAATATTTTCAAATTAAAGAGGAACTGCACCAGTTCCAATTACAGTCTCAATAACTCTGTTTTCGGAACAAGAGATTCAGTACTGAACTGTTATTATTCGGGAAGTGATCAGCCAACCCTTCTGATCTGCTGTGATATGGAATATTATTACCGTGTTTCCCCGAAAATAAGACCTTGTCTTATATATATTTTTAAACCTGAAATAAGCGCTTGGCCTTATTGCCATGCACTCAAAAGCCCGATTGGGCTTATTATCAGGGGATGTCTTATTTTGGGGAAAACAGGGTAGTATATTCAAAATTCTGCTATAAAAATTGTTCTAGTTGTGACTGATATGTGATAAATTTGGTCTCACTTGATATATTCAGAAAGCTTTATGAACAGCAAAACATTAGATGCTTTCCCAGTTAGTTCACATGACCCCAGTAACCCTTCATTCTTCTTTTTTTTTTTTCATATCAAATGAATTTTATGGACCGACTGGCTTTTCAGAAACTTCCAAAGCAATCCTATTATGGAAAGAAAAAAAAAGAGAGAGTAATGTTGTGGAAGATCTACTGCAAAATCCAAAGTCTTCCACATTTCCTGCAGCCAGAACAGAAAATGGACAGAGTGACCTTTTTCATTACCTTCCCCTCCCTACATTTCTTCTTCATTCTCCTCACGTTCTGCTCATTGAGGCATTGAGGAATGTGTGCTTAGACAGAAGAGGACTCCATAAATACATGCCATTTCCAGGCGTTTGCTTTGGAATACTGGAGCCTGAATGGTGACAGAATTTCTCTCTGCCAACATCTCTAGCTACAGATTAAGACGTTCATAGTGCCCAATGGGTCGCTAGTTGCTCTATCTATAAGGCTGCAACGACTCTCTCAATTGCTAACATTCATTTTCAAGAGAAAGACATATTTTTCTTTTAGATTAGCTTTTCCCAGCCTACAGCTCCCACAGGCCCATCCAGCAAAATCAATAATTAGGGACAATGTAGGGATAGCTGTACTGATGTAATGGAAAGCCAGCCCTGAACTTCCATTTGGAAGATCCAAAAATTCTAATTGCAAATACTGTATCTCCTTTTTTTTTATGTTTTTGTGCTAATTGTCAACATTTCAAGCACATTTAGATCCAGTTCAATCAAATGTTAGATTAGATTGGGGGGGCAAAAAAATGCCTTGTTCACCCTTGATACGCCCTTTGCTGAAAAACTGCAAAATTTCACTGCAAAAATTCGAGATAGAAGGCGCTATTTTACAACGATTGTGCTCTTACTTGGAGAATTGTTTCTTAAAACATATGCCAGGGAATGGCTGCTGTATTCCAATATACAACTATACTATGGCATTCTTAAATGATCTTATTTCTTGTGTTTTATAATAGTTTAACAATCTCTTGTGATAGTTAACTGGAGATGTTTATGTTTGAAATTCTAAATAGCTTAAGACTAGAGAATTTGGAGGAATATCTCATCCCATATGTATGTATATACTAGCTGATACCCGTGCTTCGCTACGAAACTATGTGATGGGGCTTGATAAATTGACACTTAAAGCTTGAAAATTAATGAGTAGTTAAAAAAGGGACTGTATTATTTCGTTAGAGATGGTAAGCTACGTTTCTGTTACAGATGAAGACATTATTTGCATAGCATAGAGTTTAAATTCGTCCCTCAGATGAATTGCTCAGGACCTCCCTGTAAACAACATTCCTGGTTTTGCTGTCTGGCTGGAGGATGACCAGGCTGTCAGGTGAACTGACTCTGGAGCATGCCACATAGAACTGGCCATGGGAGAAACAGGCAGCTTCCCTTACTTGTGTTTTCCTAATCGCATCTGTAAATCTTCTCCTCCGTTTTTTGCCTCTTTTCCCTTTAACTGGTGTTACAGTAGAAGGAACAGATTCGTCTCAATTGAGGAGGAAAATAAGGGGGAAATATCTGTCTCTGCCTACCAGCATCCATCAGTATTCATCTGGCCAGCGTGGCTTAGCTCAACTGTTCTGTAGCGAAGCTGCTTGCTGCTGTGAAAGCAAAAGCGAAACTGAAACTCCTCTGCTTGTGTTTTGCATTTGGATCAGATTTCTTTTCCGGTGGGGAGGGGGGAGTAGAACTCAGCATCAGAGCTTGTTAATATTAATATAAGAAATACTCATGCTGCGATGGTCATTTTGAAAAATCCTTTCTTAGTGAGCACCTAGAAGCCAAGAGGAACATACGTGGCAAATTTCAAGTTTGTAGGCTTTACGGTTCTGGAGATTTCGTGATTAATGCGTGAGTGGTTTTCGCTTTTTTATATATAGATGTATGTGTGTGAATGTTTGCCCAATCCATATATCATTCTTTCTCAAGTTCAAATGTCAAAAGAAGTTAGGTAGGTGATTAATTATTCATTCTCCTTCTCAGTAGAGTTTAGATTCTTATAACTATTTCTGTTCAAAGACATTTTAGATTTTAGATCTCAGATTTTCTCTAAATTGTGTGTTTGTGTGTGTGTGTCTTTATTTGTGTATCCTGTGCTCATTGTTGTTGAATTTTATTCAACAGGTTTTCCTATCACTATATTGTGGTGTGTTTTTTTTCCTTGGACGTAGTGTGGTCTGTATTTTGTTCACAAAAGGATTTTAAGCAAGAAAATACAATATAGTTGGGTGACACGTTAAAGTCTGGCAGAATTCTGTTACAAGAAAAACTCAGGGGGATATATTGAGTAGTGATTCTAAATCTATTGCAGGATTATATTATACATTGCATTCAGTTTGCTAAGCACAACCAGAGCTGCCTTTTGCTTAAAGGTTTCTTTAACTGAAGTGGTCATGGTAACCTCTTCCCACACAAGTTTTGCCAGAGCTGGATTTCAATATGAAAACATCTGAAATTATATTGTTGTAACTATAAAATCAAACCCAATGCTACAGCCCCATTGGAAAAAAAATGCTAACATTAGAATGTACAGCTTTATTTGCATTCTATAGACTTTAAGAATGATTTCCTAAAATTTAACAATGCTAATATTTTCCCCATGTTGGGTAGCTTTTTCTCATCAAGGAAAACTGGAACAATCCGTTTTCAGTACATCTTTATTTGATTGTGTTGAAACAGAGTTGCATTTTAAACAGCACTGTTTAAATTCACAAATTGTTCTAAGATCAGAATTGTCCATGCCATTGCTTTAAATGTCTTAAACTGTTCTTTACATCCTGCCAAGATAGTTATTTTACTATGAGTATCATTTCCATATACTGTATTCGAAATCTGGATGAAAACTGTCCATATTTTGCATAAACTGAATGAGCTCTCCAATGAACATTAGCTGTATGTTTAGATTTGCTCTAAAAAGAGGGCTTTTGTTTTGTTTTTAAAGGAACTGAGAAAATATTGCCAAAAACAAGCAATTATAAATGTTGGGCATAATAAATTCATAGTAGCCCTTTATGCTATGTTAAGAGGTGCAAGCAGTTCCAAACAAGGAGAGGACAACCTAGAACTAAGGAGAAATGTCCTGGCAGTTAGAACAATTAATCAGAAATTGCCTCCAGAAATTGTTGGTGGTCCAACACTGGAGTTTTTAAAGAGAGATTGGACAATGATTTGTCTGAAATGGTATCCTGCTTGGAGGATTAGAAGACCTACAGAATACATAATGACAGAGTTGGAAGGAACCTTGTAGGTCATCTAGTCTAACCCCCTACTCAAGCAGGAGAACCTATACCCTTTCTGACAAGTGGCTATCCAGTGTCTTCTTGAAAGCCTCCAGTGATGAAGCACCCACAACCTCTGAAGGCAAGCAGTTCCATTGATTGATTGTTCTGTCAGAAAATTTCTCCTTATTTCTAGGTTGAATCTCTCCTTGATCAGTTTCCATCCATTGTTCCTTGTCTGGCCTTCAGGTGCTTTGGTAAATAGATTGCCCCCTCTTCTCTGTGGCAGTCCCTCAAGTATTGGGACAATGCTATTCTGTTATTTGGAAACAAAGAATGGAACCCATAAATCCATTGTTTAAAAATCTTCATTTATTATTAAACTTATTTGTTGCTCATCTCATGGTTTAAGGCGACTCTGAGCAGCTATTTGCTATGCATATTGGAAACAAAAGAACTGCAAATGAAAGCTTAGCAGCCAGTAGAGATACCATAAACAAATTAGGCCAATACGATTGGCATAGCACCCAAACTGTTAAATTGGGTGCTGGCAGGCATAAAATTACATTGCATAACCTTCTTTTTGGAGTCCAGGTATTTTGCACCAAGGATACTTTTAAAGGCATCCATTCAGATAGCTGGTTGCGTTTAGCCTCATAATACAATGAAAGCAATTTCTCTCTCAGTTAAGCCAGTCTTCTAGCTTAGCTGGGATTCTGTCACACTTGAACTGTCAGAAACGAGCAATTCTCAAGTTTGGCTATAACAAAAATTCTTCGACTGAAAACAAAGAATCAGAATCTTATGAATATTATCTCCATTGGGAAAATTCTGTTCTGCTTGGTGTAGCGTTGGTTTCTATACTGTGATCCAAAGCTGCATCTGGTAGACTAGCTCATTATCAGGCAACAGTCCAAGAAAGATATCCTTGCATCTGTATTGCTACTAATTTATCAGAGGTTTCTACAGGTGGATAAAATGAGGGGAAATGCTGAACAGAATGACATATGGAAATAAAATCTCTGTTTGATCTTTCGTATTTCCAGTTAATAGGTCATGTGAAATATCTTTACTCGATATTCTGGGTGAGTTACTGTTGGACAGCGAGAGTAAGCGATTTTGGGCTAAATGGAAAAATAGCCTACTTGTTGGTATATCTGAGTCCTTGGCAAGCAATTCATTCAGTGTTGACCTTAGGTTCTGCCCAGCTTCTTCATTCTTATTCAGAATTTCTTCTTTCATATTTTGCTACTGTAATTAATTTAACTGACATTCCCACTTGCAAAAGCATTAGGATATCTTTCTACAGCTGAACAAAAGCGGGTATTGGGGTAAAAAGTTTTCAAGCTGATGGTCAGGTAAAGACCCACCAGAAAATTGGCCAAATTAGCTGGGTGAGCATATCTGCATTTAATAGTTGGGCACATGCTTGAATGCCATACAAGGTGCACATGTACCACTTGAATCAAAAATAGCAGGTGATCTGTGATGGGGGTAGTGACAAATGTGGCAATGCTGTCTTTGTATCCAAAAACTATTTTCATGTGCTCCCTGGCTTCTCTGCATTAGAGCAGATAATGTATACTACCCAATATGTTTTCATAAATAAATTGGAATTAGAGCTGGCTAGTATTTGCTGATGAAATCAAGTTATTCAGGTAGAAGAAGCAAAAATCATGATATGCTTCAATAAGATCTTACCAAATTAAGGAAAGGGTGGAAAGGGGAAAGCAAGAATGGCATTAAAATGGCAAATGAGGTTCATTGTGAGCATCAAGGTGCACATTGGAATAGCCCATTCATGGGAAAAAGAAAATCCTAACTAGGTAGTATATACCGATCTGGCCTGAACTAAACCAGGAAACCAGCTAAACCAGAAAAGAGAATTCAAGGTTTGGGTGGATAACTTTAAAAAATTAGACTTTATGCAAAAAAACTTTAATGTTTTCATACAAACTCTTGATGCAGTAACTTTTAAATTACTTTGTACAATTATCAAATATCCTCTCAAAAAGGATTTTATAATGCTGGAAAAGGGACGGCGTAATCAAGATGAGTGGTGAACGGAAGGGCTGGAGCAATCCTCTACAAGGAAAGGCTGTGTAAAAGCTGGGAGAGGGCCAATACAATAAAAATACATAAAATTATGTATGGTATGTAAAAAATGTGAATAAAGATTCACTCTTCCATTTCACTCCCTGTCTTCTAGCAATACAGACTGAGACTATTCATTGAAACTGAAAGAAGCCCTTCACTCAGCACTCCACTGAAATATGGAATTTGCTACCACAACGTATAGATAGGCAACTTTAAAAATGGCAGAGAAAATGATTGAAGGATAAGATAATTAATGGCTGTTAGCCAAGATGGCTGTTACGCTGATATCTTAATGATGAGAACTGGAAGGTCTCCAAGTATGGGTGAGCCTGAGACAACAGCATTAAAGGACTCTTGCAATAACTCTCATTTATAAATTCAAAGCATTTGAAGCAAAGAAAAGAGCAAGACCAGTAGAAAAAAGGATGAACATAGATACAGTGCCAGTGGTGGACATTTAGAAGACCTGAACGGCCAAGTTAAGTACAGACCATTATGGAGAAAATCTACCATTGAAGTCACTAAGATTTGACACCGACTTGATGGCAAGTATTAATCAAAAATCAAATCCAAAACATCTAAGAAATCCTCCTTTAGCACAATTGGCAGAAAGGCTGAAAAAAGTGAACAAGCCCACCCTAAAACACAGCTACATACATACTGAACTTATCCAAAGTTATCACAGTTCCTTCCTTTTGTCACTCAGAGTCAGCAAGAGCCCATATGGAGGCAATTTGACGCAAGTGGGCCCTTGTTGGATAACTCTCCTTGGTTAGGCCAAACTAATACAATGCGGAGTTGAAGCTACTTGGCAGCCAATTAACCTCCCTCCCCCTCAAGCCAGTACATGACAGGTTAAGAGTCTTCCTGTTTCTGCGAGCTTCTCCACACATAGCCTTGCACACTCTTCAGCTATCAGGGAGAATGATAGCTGCAGCAGAGCCAACACGTCAGCACCTCAGGCAACACACCTCTTACCTGTCAGGAGCTCAGCGTTTTGCGGCAATGCGGCATGTCACAGCCCTAGTTGATGAAAATCATGGCCCTTCTTCATTCCACCATGTGATAGATGGGGCAGGGCCAGATTTATTGGCATTTCAAGACTTCTAGAGATTCCACACACAAGCTGAGCTGAGCTTTCACAGCTAGGTTTTCAGGTCTTTCTGCATGGCTTCCCCATGCAAAAGTGACAAGACAGAGGCAATGGATATGACAGTTTACAAATAACATTACTAGGGTTGCTGGGGTTATTCATAATGATATTACTCTCATCCAGTGGTGGGTTTCAAAATCTTTTACTACCGGTTCTGTGGGTGTGGCTTGGTGGGCATGGCATGGCTTGGTGGGCGTGGCAGGGAAAGGATACTGTAAAATCTCCATTCCCTCCCCAGTCCAGGGGAAGGTTACTGCAAAATCCCCCAGAATAGATGGGGGCGGGGCCAGTCAGAGGTGGTATTTACCGGTTCTCCGAACTATTCAAAATTTCCGCTACCGGTTCTCTGAACTACTCAAAATTTCCGCTACCGGTTCTCCAGAACTGGTCAGAACCTGCTGAAATCCACCTCTGCTCTCATCCTATTCGGCTTTAGAAATTCCCAGGATTGTAAAGCAGGATCTATACAATCCTAAAAATGATCCAAAATATTTTAGAGTGAGTGAGAGAGAGAGAGAAAAAAAGACCGTCCCAACTTTATATATAGCAATAAATGAAATTATTGACAATAGGTTACATATCAATTTGGCTGACACTGATTGTAGCATTTTTGAGCTATGCTATTACAGAACGAATGCCCATATTCAGCTTTCTGATATATATTTCATTAGAAACGGTGCACACAAATATCCCTTTTTCACTAGTTACTATTTTCTCATCTTTTTCATAAACTCTGGGTGGTTTATGATTAGTTTTCACTGAATTTTACCACAAATCAACAATTCTATGGCCCCTGGAAGACCACAGGATGTACTACTGCAAAAACGTATGCAATAGTACTTTTCTTATCAATCTTTAAAATGTCACAGACTCTTTAATGGCATACACAGCACCCTTCACCAATCATTTCCATTTGCTTCACAGAAATCCTCTTAGCAGACAATATAAAACTGCAATCCATCAATCAAAAGTCTGTAAATGAGTTCAATAAGTCCTATTCCCATCTGTAAGTAGGAACAGGCTTGCATTCTAGATCTGGCTCGCTGAAGTGTTTCACTGATTAATCATAGCTTGTTCTTTTCTACAATTGCCAATCATGGTAGTTTTGTAAAAACTAGAAGAATGATAGAAACCATGGTCATTTCGGTTTTCTAATATATCCAATCAAATACGAATGCCTGAGAGCGGTGACACAAATAGGGCTAGCAAATCTGGGCTACAAAAAAATCCAGACAACCAGTAGGTGGAAATGGGAGTGTCTCTTTACTGCCATCTAGTGGCTATCAGGGTTTTGACAGCCCTATCATAAAGAAGAGGCTAGTTGTTTTATAAAGGATGTGTATGAAAAAGAACAACCAAGGAACTGTTAAGCAGGAGGAGCCGCAGGATCTTGCAAAAGACTGACCATGCTGAAAAGACACCTTGTCAGCATTTGATCAAGTTATTGCCATAGAAGGGTGCTGAAACTGACAATCAAGCTTAGCTGATGTTGAGGATCCATCTGGGTTTCATCTGCAGGGAGAGATGGATGACTCTTTTGGCTCCCCCTCCTCCCCCACCCTTCCTTTCACTGCTTACAAGCTTCTGAGAAGGCATTCCAGTGGGCTTTGTAGCAAGGAGACTGTCTCGAGCTTCCAGAAAACTATAGGGCCATAGTGGAGCCAGCCTCCTCCTCATCCATCATTCTTATCAGAGCTTTCTGGCAGGGTTGTGGTCCGTGGCTGCAAGGCCTTCTAGGATTGAAGAACTAGTCTAGGTTGAGAAAGAAGACAAGAAGGATGCGCTGGAGTGATAAGCAGTACCACAAACAAAAACAACCATCCTCATTGGAAACTTCAAAGCCTACCACCTTTGGATTTATGTGGCCCAGAACCACAAGAGTTTGGCAAGGAATACTGAGAAAGAAAGGGCTACAGGTAGAACTTGGTGAGATTCTGAAAGAAGGTAAAGGTATTTGGTTTTGTAGCACACCTATCTTATGTATCTCAAGGGAAGCTGTGGTCTTGTCACCCAGGAAAACAGCAATTTGATTTCAGATGTTCCTGGACTTAGTTTGAAGGTCTTAGAGACACACACATTCATATAGACAGAGATAGAGTTATCACTGTATCTTATGCATTACATATTATTGCAACATTTAATAATTCGTCACTGGAAGTTTTTAAGAAGAGACTGGACAGCCACTTGTCTGAAATGGTATAGGATCTCCTGCTTGAGCAGGGAGCTGGACTAGAAGACCTCCAAGACCTCCCTTCCAGCTCTATTCTATTCACAAATGGTAATTCACAAATAATAGGTAAGATCCAGCATTGCCTGAGTAGATTTTGTTTGTTCCGCTGGGTGTTCCTTCCCACTTCTGCACTCTGCACTTTCCATATATATTCCAGGTTTATTCTGAGGATCACCCAATTTTCCCAAACAAATTTGAGGAGCAGCCCCAAGACTCCAGGGGGAAAGATGACCTCATTTCACCAACAATGATCATTTTACAGATAAAGGATGTCAGATTCAGAAACTGAGTTGGTTAAGACGACTAATTTAAACAGTATTGATTTCTGTGAATGTTAATCAAAATTAACTTTTTCACAATTGTGACATTATTATTATTTTTTAAAAAACACACCACATATTTCTTAGTGCGGAAAGGTACTGACAATATGTAATAATTGTATTTTAAAAATAAACTGGTCTATAGCACCTCCTTCTCCTCTAAATAGCAGAATAACTTACTTTGGAGAAACAAAATCACCTCAGCTTTTTCTTGAACCCTCTTTTGAACCCTTGAGTGTTTTGTTTTACTACTATTTATTGCACTTCCTTTAATTCTTTGACAATTTGCTGTATGTGTATTTAGTTTGGTTTATTTGATATGATTTGGTACAGAGAAAATTCTGCTTGAGGGAGGCACTGTTCTCCATCTTTTAAAAGAAATAGTACAGATGAGTGTTCCATGAGTGGTTGAAGGTATCTAAAATCTTTGATTCTGACACACACATTTCTCTTAAGCTGCCTCTATTTCTTTTCTTTGTAGCAAGGATTTAGACTGTATACATCTCTATAATGATGCATATTTTCTGCTACTATAATTACATTCATGCAAATAATCTGCTGCCCTTTGTGGTTTATATCAGATCTTTAGGTTTGTAATTTATTTTGGCGCAGTCTAGACTGTAACCGCTTTGAAGTTGTTTCAGATAGGATAAGAACAAACATTTTTTTCCCAAAGTGGCTGGATTAGAGAAACGGCCCAATTATTTATCTTTCTAGTCAGATGATTGAGTTACTGTACTGTCCAACAGCAGCCTGTTTCTTCCACAGTTCCCTCTCTCCCTCTCTTCTTCCCCTTTTACTTTTGTAATACCGAAAGGTGATGAACCAAATAAGGTGAAGTTGAAGTAACAAACTTATTCATGAAAGAGTGACCACAAAATATATACATGTGGTCTGGAAAGTTGGTGAAGTAAATTATGGCTGAGCATATTGGGAGGGAGTAGGTTCAGGACCAATAAACTTTGGGGTCCATTTCAAGGTTCTGGATGGTAGTGGTTGAAGGTTTTATCTTCAGGCCTTTCCACCATTTCAGCCTTGAAAGGGGTGAAGACCAAAATTCCCCTCTCTCAAGAGTAAAACAATAAGGAGAGGATCAGAAAAACACCTTTGTCAATGTCTCTCATTAGTTTTACAGTGTAATTAGAGCAGGATATTTAAGGCTGAATCCTTTTGCCATCAGAAGATGTTTTTATAGTGATCTCAGGTTTTTGAAGGCTACTTTTATAACAATAGCCTGAAGAGAATTCTGCCATTCTATAAACAAATAAACATTTCAGTCTCTAGTTTTGCAAATCAAATACTAAGAGGGCCATCTGGAAGAACATGTGTTTCCTATATTTCTACTGCATTTTAAATATTTTAGCAGCACTTTTATTTGCCCAGATGTAATTGCCAGAGTTTATGATAATTTCTTTAAAAAAATTAAAGCTTGTGATACCCCTTATAAGCAAGCTCTTCAGACTGCAAACAAAATCTACGAAATGATTTTCCCCCAGTATGCATCCTTTGGCTCCAAGTAGCTCCCAAACACACTT
>QLTV01000092.1:255852-295149 GCA_003457575.1 Thermophis baileyi | reverse complement strand
ATCGGCGATCGGTGCGGCAGACGCTGTCATCGTCGCTGCTCTCTGGGTCGTCCAGGTCGCGGAACTCGCAATGGCCGGATGCCTTATGGAGGGCGGCGATATACTGATTTATTGATTCGCCCTCTTGCTGCATTCGCTGCCGAAATTCGTATCGCCGGACGACCTTGGACGGGGTGGGCGCGTAGTGCGTCTTCAGCGTGGCTTGAAGCACTTGCCACGGAACGGTCTGGACCGGTGTTGGGTCTGACAAAGACTCCGCGGTGTCAAACACCTCGGGGCCACAGTGACTGAGAAAAACAGCTCTTTTACGGTTGTCGGTCAGACCCAGCATGTCGTTTGCCTCAAGGAAGCACTCGAAGCACCGCATATAGGAGTCCCACTTCTCCCGGGTCGGGTCGAAAGGCGCCGGTCGGTGGAAGTTGGACATCGTGGCAGAGAGTAGGCAGACAGGCAGCTGCCTGGCTGGTTGGAATCGCTGAAGAAGCAGTCACGGTTCTCCTGAACCCAAGCCCTCGTCGCCACTGTTAGATAGTGGGTAGAGATGACAGGAGACAGACTTCCAAAGCAGCTCTTTATTTCAGCTCTTGTGTCAGCAACCAGCAAAGAGCAGTCTGACAGCTTGCCCTTTTATAGGGAGCTGTCAGACAGACCAGCCAATAGCGTTTGAGCTTTTTCCCACTCAAACGCTGGACCTGGTTGGAACCATGCAACACAGTTGAAACAGTTAGAACATAACAGTAAGAGTATAGCAATCTAAGTACCTCCTGTTGAGAACTATCCAGAGATGAGGATAAGACTGATTGCCAAGAGCCATCAATCAATGGTTAGGCAGATTGTACCATGGGACAGAAGTGTGGCTTTGCCTTGATCAGGCCTAAACCTGAGCTATGGAATCTCTTCCCTCACAGCTGTATAGTACTCAGGGGTGGGTTCCTCCCAGTTCAGACCAGTTCGCCCGAACCGGTAGCGACCCGCTGGTGATGTCACGATGACATCACCGAACCGGATCGGTCGGTGCCGGTCCGTGGACACCGCCATCTTTTTTTTTATTTTATTTTTTCAATTTTTTTTTATTTTATTTTTCTTCTGCGCATGTGCAGAAGCCGAGTTTCCGGCACTGCGCATGTGTCGCCATTTTGTTTTCAGCGTGTGTGTTTTTAAAAAAAAAATTTGGGGTTTTTGCACTGTGCATGCGTGCGCGCACCCACGAGGCGTGGCCACATGGCGCGGGAGGAAGAGAACCGGCAGTGAGGTAAGTTGGAATCCACCCCTGATAGTACTGGCTAACCCATTCTCGTGCCACAAGGTACCATTTAAGTGTACCACTCTTCCCTTGCTCCAGGATTGGGAATACCATACATAGGATATAAATACTGAACTATCTGCTGGAATAGAGGAAAATATTACCTTCTTTATGAATTGCTTTCCTGCCATCCAATGATTGCCATGATTTTTCACAACCCAGTTTACTCATTTATCAAATTTGTATAGCTGTCCATCTCATGCAAAGCAGCGTGTTCTGGCATGTCTACTCAGTATATAGAAAGGTTACGTTTATTGGGGGAAAGAATATTAATATAGGCACACTTAGCCCAATATAGATAACTTTCTGCTGAGAGGTGTATCTTGAACCCAGAAATCAAATTCTTAAGTGTTTTACTAATTTTTTTCAACATTTTTTTTTTATTCTGAAAATTAAAAACTAAGGTCATGGGTGATCTATTTCTTCACCAGTTTAGACTGGGGATAAATGAATTTTATTATGCAATAAATGCATGTAGTTAGTATTCAAGCTTGTTTGTTTGTTTCATGTTTCTATGTCTATCTCCTTTAAGGATTCCTTCTTAACGCTGACACAATTATATTTCCTGTCACCTCGATTATTTTAACTAACTCCTCTTAAATTCTATTCTGTCTCAACTGTTTTTCTAAACTCAAGACTTCATGTTCAGGTCAAAGCAACATGTATGTGTTTATCTGACACATGCATATACAGCAAAAGTAAGATGTGAATGAACTGTTCAAGGTAAATTAAGTGTAGATGGTAGTGGTAGTTATTCATATTCCTCATAGTTTCCCTTTCCAGCAATAATGTCTTGCCCCAGTCTTCCCTCTCACCTTTGTTTCTATAATGTGCTTCTATGAACATCTACTCTTTGTTTACCAGAACTGGGCTGCAAAAGGATAGATCACCACTATATGGCAACAAAGAGCTACAGATTTATGTCTCTTTGCTGGCATCTAGAGTCCCAAAGGTGCTTTTTCAGGAGGCAACTGGACTTTCTTGTTTTTTCTTTTGAAGACGTTTCACTTCAACGTCTTCAAAAGAAAAAACAAGAAAGTCCAGTTGCCTCCTGAAAAAGCACCTTTGGGACAACCATAACCTGGATGACTAAGAATCTCTACAGACTTCTGGCATCTAGTGGTCATCTGGAAGTTGGTAACCCAGAACTAGTAGCCCTGATCCACTTAAAAGAAAGGGGACAAAAGGACCTATGCATGTAACATCAATGGGTATGTGAGTGTCACACATATGGGTGATTTAGGGCAATTAAATAAAGAGCAGCTGCATGATTGCCAGATGCCATGGGATCCTTTACTTTTGAATATAAAGGACTACAGTTTTTGAAGGACAGCTTGTGTTCTCATCTGAATCCCTTGGTCTTTTTTTATCATTAAAGGGTTATCTCCACAGTTTGAAGATAAGATGTCATCTTCTTTTCCCTGGAAGCTCCCAATGAAAAAAATATTCTTCCTGGCCTTCCATCCTGGCATTCAGAAGATCAGTGAAGCAATTCATATTTTGGGGGATTTTGGATTTAATTTAAAATAAATTTTGTTGAGTTGAAAGCACAACAGGTTTTGAGTCAATTTGGTTATTATAGTTTGTTGCACAGTCAGCCAGATGTTTAGTCTGGATTTGGCATTTTTATCCACTTATCAAGTCCTGAGATGGGCAAAAGTTGTTTGATGGTGTTAAAAGTATCATCAGAGGATGTAAGCTCTTCTAAGTAAAGCTGCCTTTTGCAATTGACTGGTGGGGATTTTGTCAATGCCAACAATGTTCAGGTAATGCTCCAGATGTTTTGGGATAGACTATTGGTACTATCTTCGCTTTCTTTTGCCACAGTCATTCCACTTCTAGTATGATTAAGTTGTGTATGGAATTTTATTGCCACCTTGGAAGCCCAAAATGTGAAGGAAACAGATGGGAACAGGTTAAAGGGGTGGAATAATAACCAAACAAATAATAAACACATTTGTACATTTTTTTTAAACTCCCAAAATAAACCACTTATATACAAAAGAGCTGGAGGAAGGTGTGCTTTCTATTTTGGAGGCTGTGGGTCTAACATTAGCTTTGGGTGTGTGTGTGTGTTGTTGTTTTTGTTTTTTTGTTGTTGTTTGTTTTGTTTTAATGAAATATTTTGCTCTCTGTGTAGTCAAAGCCTTGCCATGAACAGCCCCCTTTGAGAAAGCAGAATGGATTTTTCTAAATCTGCCTCTGTAGCTCAAGGTAGCCATCTTCAATAAGACCCTGTCTGTGGTAGTGCTGTTCTCTCCAACACATGAGCATGAATAATGGCTTTGGAATGGGAAAACCTAGCATTACCTGAGAAATTAGTGAGGTCACCACTGTCCTCACAGCTGGGCTCAGAAGCAGCTTTGTGGGCCAAGAACAGTTTCGTGCTCACTTCAAGCATCTCTAACTCACCTCTCAGCTCATTTGTTCACCTCTGGGCAGCCTGTTGACATCCCTTCCCTTTACTGCCGGCTGCAGAAACCTGGCAGCTGATTTAGGAGAGCTTCTGAGCCCCAGAATGTAAACTGTTTTTTTTCACTCGTAATGTATAAGCAAGTCATAAACTAAAAGATTTGGGTCTGGTCACATGGGACAGATCCCCTCCCCTAAAATTGAAGCATTGATCTCTATTTTCGTTAACAGTGCCTAAACTGCCTAGATGATAGAAGACCTGGGTGCTAACAAACGTGGTAATCTCCTGCCATACATCTGATGTGGCATGTTTGAAGTCTGAGGACTAGTTATTTATGTTATTTATATCATACGCGGCGAAAGGACATTAGCCAACATCAGTGGCTTCCACTGCAGGAGAGGTAGCACTCTTGGGAATCAATCGCTCCTATTCTCTCTAGGTACATTTTTGAGAAAGGTCAATGAAGTGGGTACTGTGTAGATGGCATTACACATACACAAACTGACACTGTTTTGTTAAAGGATCAGAGGAATATTATTCTCAGAAAGCAACAGAAAGGGGTGGGTGGGTGCTGCTTGCTGCTTTTAAAATATTGTAGAAAAAAACCACATGCCCACTTACTTGCAACTATAATATTACGGGAAATTTCTAACATATCTCTCAATAATTTTAGTTTTAAGCATTATCACGGTATGAAACAAAGATACACACATTACATTATGGGTGCTTGGCTTATTTACATCAATGAAATTTGTAGGACAAATAAAATAATTATATACAGGTAGTCCTCAACTTACAACAGTTCGCTTAGTGACCATTCGAAGTTACAATGGCACTGAAAAAAGTGACATGACCATTTTTCACCCTTATGACTAGTGCTGCGTCCCCATGGTCACATGATTTACATTTGGATGCTTGATAATTGACTCACATTTATGACAGTTGCAGTGTCCTGGGGTCATGTGATCACCTTTTGCAACCTTCTGAAAAGCAAAGTCAATGGGGAAACCAGATTCACTTAACAACCATGTTACTAATTTAACAACTACAGCAATTCACTTAACAAATGTGGCAAGAACAGTTGTAAAATGGGGCAAAACTCACGTAACAAATTTCTCACTTAGCAACATAAATTTTGGGCTCAGTTGTGGTCGTATGTTGAGGACTACCTCTATACAGGTAGCCTTCGACTTATGACCATAATTGAGCCCAGAATTGTGGTCATAAGTTGTTCTGGTCATAAAACAGGTCACCATTTACCTTACCCAATTTTATGATCTTTTTTTGTGCGGGTCGTTAAGTGAATATAGCAGTTATTAAGCTAATCCATTTTACCTAATGGGCATTTTTTGCCAGGAACCAAAGGTAAAAACTAATTTCTGGCAAAAAAAAAAAAAGTCATAAATCATGGTCACATGACTGTGGGACACTGCAAATAGCCATAAATATGGGCTGGTTCCAAGTACCCAAAATGTGACAAAAATTGGCATTCTAACCACTGCGCCACCACGGCTCTTTCCAATGCTGGGGAAAGTATACTCATTTCCCCCTATTTCCACAAGAATGACTCCTACGAGAGAATATTTTAAACCAACTCTCTTTTACTTTTTATTTTACAAAACATTTGTCCTGCTAACCAAAATGAAATGGGGCGGACCTATGCTTTTTGAAACAAGTGAAACTCCATGGAACGCTTCATTTAATCTGTGTGCATTCTCTTTGCCTTAGATTATATTCTGCTTAAGTTCTGATGGGCTGTTTTCTTGTATAGAATGGCACTAAAATTTACTTCCAACACGTTGGGTTTGATTTTAATGGCAACTCTGCAGTAATGGGTTCTAAAACCACAGATGCGCAGAAGCGTCTCAAGCGGGTGAGCGGAGCATTCCGGGCGGGTGGGCGGAGCCTCCGGCCGCCACCGCTACCGGTTCTAAGAACCGGGCAGAACCGGGAGCAACCCACCGCTGCAACTCTGGTTATAAAAAACAGGGATTGTTATATTAAAGCCAATGAAGATCTGGTACTTTTCAGAGCTATTGAGCTATAATACTATAATATCCAATGGTTTTAGCCAAAGATTAGAAATTCTGGGAACTGGACAGTATGAGGTAGGAAAGGCATTAAAGAGTAGTGTGAAATACTAGCTTGCTGTCTTGAAGAGCTAAGCAAAGGGAGGTACCCTCCCTAGCAGCTTGTGACTTGTTACCAAAAGTTTAAAAGAGTGACTTATTACCTCCTCTGTTCAATCCTTTCATCCAGCTGTTTTCCACTGGGCTTTCATGTCTCTACTTCCCCATGACAGCACCTCTATTGCATCCCTTGGCCTTTGTTTGAAGCTACGGCCCTTTTTAGATCTAAAGCTCCAAGGTTGGCCTGATGGAATAAATTATAAAGTCTTGGTGATTCCTTGCTACCCCCTGCTTGGGAATGTGGGTTCCAGTGATGCCACAAAGGTGCTGTAAAGGCCTGCTTTTCAACGGGCTCTCCTTTTTCCCTGCACGCCTAGTTTTCTCCCAGGCAGGACTACAGCATGGAGGTCAATGTGTATCACTTTGACAGCAGCTCACTTTGGAGTAGAGGGCTGGGGGCGGAGGGGGGGGGATATCTGCTTTTTCTCAGTGGTGGAGCTCAGAAGTGGAAGAGACAGGGGAAGGCTGCGGAATGAGAACAGCGACCCAAACCGTCCGGTGGTTGGCTCCTGCCAGATCCCTTGGCAGGCAAGAGAAGTGGGCCCTGGCACCAGGCTGGTGATTACAAAAAGGGGGGAGGGGTAGATGAGGGAGGAGAATTTGATAATGATCACACTAAGAATTGCTCCCTGAAAAACCCTACTATAAACAATAGAGCTGGAAAGTTAAGTAATTAAACAGATGCCTCTTAAGAGAACAATTAAGAGTACAAGCCAGATAAGGTCTTGGCAGGGTATCCCCTGGGTTGTAAGCTCACCTTATGGTTAGATAGGATATCTTGCAATTACAAGCCTTGTGGGCTGATCATCAATGAAAACGAGGAGGGGATAACATTTAAATAAGTTCCCCAAACATTTTCCATACCAATGGTGTTTTATTGATGTTTATTGAAAATCAGATTTTCTGGAAAAGAAAAGGGTGTTTTTTTTTTCCATTGTGGAAACTGGATGTTTGCATTTAAAATGCAGATCCATGGCCAAGGGTGTTAGAAATCTGTAGCATTTTACATATAGCCAACAATTAAATGATATGTCTTTGACCCCCTTGGCTTATGCCACTAGGCTTGTGTCAAAAACATGTAACTTAATCATCAAATGTATTTAAAATACCATCTTTTCTTTTTCCAGTCAAGTATCTTTCCCCCATTTTATCTTTTAAAACATTTTGTGGCATGGAATTACAGCAGTATCCCAAAGCAGAGGGTAGGATATTGCAATCCAGAAGTTAAATATATATGATTCAATTATATTTCTCATAGAAGTGAAAGGTTTAGCAGTGATTGCTTCCACATACATACATGTCACACATGTGCACAGACACACACAAATATTTACTTTGGAAAAGACCCACTAAAAATAATGAGAATATAAATATGGGGTGACTCACAAGTCTACTTTGGCAAAACTAGTTGTCACAGGAGGAGGACAGTAGTTGCAGCTATAGGCAAAGGAGAACATGTACGGTAACATGGCTGTTAGTGGTATGGCTAATTAGTGGTATGGGACAGCTCAATCAGCTCCCTAAGAACAATGGTCATTTTGTTCATAGACCTTCTAGTCATTTTTGGGTGTAGCTCTCTGTGTGAAATTGGTTGTGAATTGCCCAAGGTCATCCAGAGAGCATTATGCCTGTGAAAAGATTTGAACTCAGACTTCATGGGTTGTTGTTAATTACAGTACCAATCTTAATAATGTAGGGACTGTGATAAGTAATGCTTGTTGCTCAGTCTGTATTTGCATCTGGTTACAAATCAAAAGTGTCAAGAAGTAAGCTATATAGGTTATAAAAGTTGTAAAGCAAGTAATAAATTAAGTCTCATAGAACGGTGTGCATGAGAGAGTGGAAAAAAGCACAGGAAATTTAACAACACTCTTGATATTGTGATCCCCATTTGCATAGGCAGCATGTAGCCCATCACTCAATTGCACATTAAATCATCACACATTATCTGAATGTCAAAATGCACAGCCGTGCTGGAGCAATCTTCCCCAATGGAGCTACTGAATTTCAACTTCTATCAATGATGGGAATTGTATTCCAACATATCTAGAGGGCATTACATTGAGGAAATCTGCCTTAGAGCATGTTCATGCTGGAATGCACAACGAAAACAGGTCCTGAGCAAAGGCACACACATTCCTGCACTCATAGTATGAATCTTGGTTGTACAGACTGTTGTTCCATTTGTCCTCTGGGCCTCATGAGCAATGTAACTGTTACTATAGGGTCAAGTATAGTACAGGTTGAAACTGAATTCTCTACCTACGGTTAACCTCAGACTCTGCGATCATTGAGGGAGATGCAGAATGATTGATTACTTTGCTACAGCATAAAGGTGGAAGCAGATAACAGATAAATGCTTTAAATATAGATAAATACAGCAAACAAAGGTTAGAGGCAAAGAACAAGAATCCTCTCTTTTTTTCTTTCAATGGTCTTATGCAACAGCCACAAGTATTTGCAAAAAGTCAGGTGATACTTTCTCCTTATCTGTCTTTTAAATGACAGTATGACTCATGTAAATCGCTCTTTGCCTCTTAAAACTATGTTCCATACGCTGTTTTAGCGTACATTTTTTAAATGAATGGGGATCACGCTGCTGTAAAAGAAAGAATACCTCATCCTTCCCTTCAGATTAATTTATTTCAGATTAACAGAGTTGGAAGGGACCTTGTAGGTCATCTAGTCTAACCCCCTGCCCAAGCAGGAGACCCTGCACCATTTCTGACAAATGGCAGTCCAATCTCTTCTTGAAAGTCTCAATTGATGAAGCTCCAACAACTTCTGAAGGCAAGCTGTTCCATTGGTTGATTGCTCTCACTGTCAGAAAATTTCTCCTTATCTCCAGGTTGAATCTCTCCTTGTTTAGTTTCCATCCATTATTCCTTGTCTGGCCTTCAGGTGCTTTGGAAAATAGGTTGACCCCCTCCTCTCTGTGGCATTCATTGTTAAAGGTGTTAGTTGCATGCCAATTTGCCATGTCCAAAAAGGCACTAACATAGGATATGAATTAGTTCCTGTAAACTGAAGAAAGGAAGCCTAACTCAGAAAGTCAACATTTTTTAACTGTCTTATCTTTATTATTTGTTTGTTGAGGCTTATAGGTCAGTGAAATCCAACAGGAATCTAAACAGTTTGTAGTCCTCTTTTACAATAAAAGAATTAAAGTTCTAAACTGATATGATAAAATGAGAATCAATAATGCAAAAATGACTTACAAAAAATGACTTACAAAAAAGACAAGAATTGAAGCCCATCAAGAACAAATCACTGCAAGATGAGGATTCCAATTTATACTGGGTTTTAAAATTTCACAAATGAAGGCAAATGTACGTGTCCCAGGATAATGCTGTAGGATCCAATCTGGGTGACCAACCCAGATTGGATCCTGCAGCATTATCCTGGGACACGTACATTCGCCTTCATTCGTGAGAGATCTGGGCGGCTAGCCCTTCAAAGAGTCTGGCTTTGGGAATCCTTTAAAATTTCATTTTGAAATCACCATAGTGATATGAGCCACAAACATAACTAAGTCTGCAGTCTTATTTACATTTTTTTATAACTCCCATCAAATTCAGTGAAGCATACTTCCAAGTAAATATGCAGAGGCTGGAGAATCATTACTATAATGGGAAAGAAGCAGACTAGAACTTGCTAATTCGTAAGAATGTGCAAATTAGTAGATGTTCGGTTTATTTCATTGTCCACATTAGCATGTCCATGTTCTGATCCATGGAAAGTTTTACATTTTTTAATTTAAAAAAGTCACGTAACGTTCTGCATCTGCTTTCATTTGCAATTTTTTTCCTAGCACATGAAGTACAATTTTCGCTCACATGCATAGATGTTCTCATAAACTGCAAGAAAACAATGAGAAAACATTGTTGATTTCACAGACATCCCCAATGAACGTTTTTATACACGTTTTCTGATTTACAAGCTTCAGAAAATGTGCACAACTTCAGAAGTGCCTCTCACAAACGTTTTTTGCTAATTCTTGGTCCAAAGAAAGACTAGCAGACTTCATCTAGTCCACAATGCCATTTCCTGGTTGATTTGCTCCTTTAGAAAATCCGTGGCAGAGTTCTTTTGCATCCTATGGTTGGCGGTATTATTATTATTATTATTATTATTATTTGTATTTCTATGCCGCCCAACTCCCAAGGGACCCTTTGCCAAGACATCTGAAGCAAACCCTATCTTTATCCAGAGTAGGAGCTGTGCTAAAACTGCCTCTTTTGTAAATCCTGCCATGTTACGGTTCTGACCGAAAAAAAATATCAACAGGCATGATCCTGAATCACCATGAGGACCAACTGCTGTTTCCATCATCTCCAGTTCCCACCGATTAAAGATCTAAAACTTTTGCAGTCAATGACACGTTTTCAGTTGTTTACATCTCTTTCCATTTCAGTCCAACCGGGAGATTCTGTTAGCAGCAGTAGAAGGTTAATGTTCATTCCGTTCACTGCCCTCTTCTTGATGTCTGGCCACAGCAGAAAGTGGCTTAGGTCAGCATCCTTATCAGCAGCAGATCCCTAATTACAGTACTGAAGTATAATACTGCAGACTTGGGTGGTACCTTTGGGGAATTATTCCACAGCTCTCCGACAGAGCCTGTTATTGTCCAGATCAGACGAGTCTGAAATCTTACAAACACATTCCTCTCAAAGGGAATGGCTTTCCCTGAAGATTTCTTAGACAAACAACTATTCTGTGTAAGTGTGTATGTTCAGCGAGGATGAAGACAGCATAGAAAGGAAAACTACTTTCAGCTGTTTCTCAATAGCAAATGAACACTATAAATAAATATGATCCTATCTGTGTGGGAATTGAAAAGATAGCGTGCCTACACATTTTTCTTCATTACATTTGCTTAACTTTGAGCTTCTGATGCAGTGGAAATGATTCACGGAGCAGGCTGAATGTATTGTTTATGATAAGAACTAATCCTGTATTGCCAGTAATGAGTGGGCCAATGGTAATGCACATTTCCAATAACTATTATTAGTTCAAGTAGTTACAAATAAGCATTGCAATACATCCACATTTGAACGTGTACTATCTGAACTATAGATGGTAGTCCGAGAAAACTCTAAAGATGGGAGATGATTTTGGTGCCAGGAATTCAACATTAGAAACAAAACAGGAGCAAGATCAAAGGGCAAGTCAGAAACCAGTATCAAAGAGCCAATCAAAATTGGGCTAATCAGGAGACAGAACCAAATATAAATCAAGTCAACACTAAAGGACATCCAAAGAACCCCAAAATTTACCAAATCTGACAAGCACTGTGACATTTATCCAGTATTCACTGTGACAGCAGTGGGCTAGAAACCAGGGACTGTGAGTTCCAGTCCTGCCTTAGGCATGAAATCAGTCAGGTGACCTTGGGCCAGTCACTCTTTCTGAGCCCTAGTTAGGAGGCAATGGCAAAGTACTGCCAAAAAATCTTGCCAAGAAAACTGGAGAATAGCCCAGGCAGTTGCCAGAAGGGGTGGATGACTCAAAGGCGCACACACACACACACACACACACACACACACACACACACACACACACACACACACTGAATTCACTGGCCAACCTGGCTGGACAGAATTGGTTGATATCCTGAAAATATGTTACTGCCTAAATAGGCTCACCACTAAGAGCAACTTCATACAGATCCCAGGTCTATTGGTTCCAGTCCAATCAGAGGGCTCCCACTTCTGTGTGTGCAGATCTCCTTTGCAGAATAATTAGGCATTATTCAAAGCTTCACAAGCTCCTATCTCTGTGGTTCTCTCTACATGTAGCTGGTCTTCCCAGTAATTTCATTGTTAAGGATTGTTCCACATATACTGTCCCACCACATGTATTTGATTGATTCAGTGTGTTGGCTGGTGAACTGATTAAGTAACTGTGATAAAAGTACCCTTAGTGGTAAAGCCAGATTTACCTCTACAACCCACATGAAACACTACACTTGCATGTATTTTCTCTTATGCAGTTGGCTGCTTCTTTGCTGCAGAGACAATTTTTGGCTAGAGACAGATTAGTTGGCTGTTTTATGCTCTAAGTTATTACTAAAATAGTTATTTATTGGCTTAAATAATACACTCAAGGCAGTTCACAGTGGGGGGGGGAATAGTACTCATTAAAACAATTTAAGAATGAATTTATTCACCCAATTCAAAAGGTCATATGAAAGAGATAGAATAGAATAGAATAACAGAGTTGGAAGGGACCTTGGAGGTCTTCTAGTCCAACCCCCTGCTTAGGCAGGAAACCCTACACCACTTCAGACAAAGATGTTTTGGTGTCTTCTCTAAAAGGACAGAGAAAGGAGAGCACTAAATCCAGTTGCCAAAAGATCTTCTTCTCATACTTAGAATTATCTCCTCATAGTTAGAGTTACGCCCAAAGAGTGCTATCTCATTTATTGTTCCCACTTTTCTTCCTGCAACACTGACAGATCGGCTCTCAATATACATTTAAACTATTCAGTATTGGTATAGTCTAAAAAAAAAAAATCCAATAAATCAGAATGCCAAACATTCTTTTTCTGCACCTGCCTAAGGTGGGAATTAGACTTCTGCATCACTGCACATCAGGGAATTTATGCAAATGTCGTTTGGAAATGGGTGTGTAACTCTTGCATTTATACTTCTGCAAATCTTAACGTTCAGGATAGGGGGCACTAAAACAGCAAAGCACAGAAAACTCCCCAACAGGAAGTCAGATCAATCAATCAGCATGCAGGACGGCACATCGCCACACAATCAGGGGTGGGTTCTAGCTTACCTCGCTGCCGGTTCGCTTCCTTCCGCGCCGCGTGGCTGCACCTCGTGGGTGCGTGCGCACTTTGTGCACGCGCGCATGCACAGTGCTGAAAAATCCGGAAAAAATTCCCCCCCAAAAAAGCCAAAAACAAGATGGCAACGCATGTGCAGTGCCAGAAACTCGGCTTCTGCGCATGCGCAGAAGAAAAAAAACCGGAAAAAAATAAATAAAAAATTCAAAAATTCAAAAAAAGAGATGGCTGCGCCCATGGACCGGCACCGACCGAACCGGATCCGTGACATCACTGTGATGTCACCAGCAGGTCACTACCGGTTCGGGCGAACCGGTCCGAACCGGGAGGAACCCACCTCTGCACACAATGCATAGTTGAGATTTGGGAGGTGTACGCATCAGCCGGTCTGCAACCATCTGCAACCTACACTTACTCATCAACCCCTTTACAGCATAGATATGCATTGACACCTACATGCAGTTGTGGACAAGTCTAAATCAAGTTTAACGCTACACTATTTTAATGGTACCCCGCACCAATACATTAATCAGGGCAACAGTCGTAACACTGGCTCAGAGATGAATGCCTTCCAAATGGAAAACAGAACCTGGTTGGTATAAAAAAAAAGTTTTTCTTATCCCAGCCTCATTGCTTGTTAGCAGGGTTCACACACCTTGCAGAGTAGGGAAGGGAAAGGAAGGGAAAGATCCCACCTCTTGGCTCAGATATAATCCTTATTCATCACATGGAATGAATCTCAAGTCTCACTGAAGCAAACAGGAAAGCTCCCATTCATCAGTTTTAGGCACTTACATATTACCCTGAGCAGTACTTCCAATACGTAACCTGAACCTATGTAGCTGGTTATTATAATGGCTTTGGAATCTTTAACAAGATCTTGTGGATACTGGATTAAAGTGTCGGCTCAGCCATCATTCATTAGGCTTTCAGAGACGCCATGAAATAGAATACAGGTAGTTCTCGACTTACGGCCACAATTGTGCCCAAAATTTCTGTTGCTAAAGGAAACGTTTGTTAAGTGAGTTTTGCCCCATTTTATGACTTTTCTTGCCACAGTTGTTGAGTGAATCGCCGTAGTTGTTAATTTAGTAACACGGTTGTTAAGTGAATCTGGCTTCCCCATTGACTTTGCTTGTCAGAAGGTTGCAAAAGGTGAACACATGACTCCAGGACACTGCAACTGTCATAAATATGAGTCCACTGCAACCGTCATAAATATGAGTCAGTTGCCAAGTGCCTGAATTTTGTTCACTTGATCATGGGGATGTTGCAATGGTCATGTGAAAAACAATCATAGGTCACTTTTTTCAGTGCTGTTGTAGCTTTGAATGGTCATTAAATGAATTGTTGTAAGTAGAGGACTACCTGTATAATGTCTCCTAAATCATTGGGAATTATTGACTATAAGACAAGTACCTTTTAAAATACCTGTGAAGCAGGGGTGGGTTCCAACTTACCTCGCTGCCGGTTTGCTACTTCCCGCGCAGCGTGGGCGTGCAGCGTGGGCGTGCAGCGTGGGCGTGCAGCGTGGGCGTGCAGCGTGGGTGCGTGTATGCTTTGCGCATGCACACATGCGCACATGCGCAGTAACAAAAAATCCCCCCCCAAAAAAGCCCAAAAAAAGATGGCGACCGCATGCACAGTGCCGGAAGTCAGCTTCTGCGCATGCTCAGAAGGAAAAAAAAATTCAAAAAAATTCAAAAAAAAAATTGGAAAAAAAATTTAAAAAAAAATTGAAAAAAAGATGGCAGCCCTCATGGACCGGCACTGACCGATCCAGTTCGGTGACATCATCATGATGTCACCAATGGGTCGCTACCGGTTTGGGCAAACCAGTCCGAACCGGGAGGAACCCACCCCTGCTGTGAAGTGACTACATCTTGAGCATACTAAAAAGTAATGAAAAAACACCTGTTCAGGACATAAGGTTGCCCAATGAACATAGGGGACAGATTTATTTTTCACCTATGGATTTCACCATGAAACAAAATTCCTGAATGAGCAGAGTTAAAGAAACATGGGGGTCTTTTTTTTTTTATTACGTCATATAGCATGAACTGAAAACAGAGGGTTTGAAATCTTTTAAATCCAATTCTTGGGAAATAATTAAGGGAGCAGAAGAAATAAATATGAAGGGCAGATAATGGCCCAAGAAACACTGTAGATTTTATACAAGTGTATATATCAGTATTAGAAACATACTGTGTTAACGTGAACAAAATTAGTTGTGTGTTGCCATTTACTCAGGATAAAAAATGTTTTTTGTCATCTCCAGAAATTATATGGGAAGCAAATGTACGTGCTTTCTTTCTTGCCCAAAATATAGTCTGTTTCTATGTTTATTTGTTTAGTTAAAATATTTGTGTAACTCTCTAATGACCAAGAGATAATTAAAAGAAGTCCCCCCCCCCAAATAAAAATAAATACCATATATAAAGAAAAATAAATGTATGAAGATTGCCTGCATGCTTAAAATGACTGTATGCCATTCTGGAAGGTCTTAGTGAATAAATAAATAAAACATTTTTTTTCTGGTGCCAGAAAAAAAAATCAGATTTGGCTTCTGGTCAGGTTCTTGGGGAAGAGATCCCAAACAGATGCTTCCACTTCTGCAACAGTTTTCCCCCAATCACTGTGCCCTGCCTAAATTCTTCCACTGGGAACAGTTTTTCTGATGATGGATGTAACATCCAGACAGGTTGCTTAGAATTATGTCAGTCTTTTAGGAAGAGTCAAGGAAACCTACGAACAACATACAGACCCAAACCTCTGCCTCTAGAAATCTTGTTTAACAATTTTGAAGAGTTATCAGGCATTGTCCAGATAGGTTCAACTATATGTTTGCAATAATTACAAACCAGAAATGAGTGCCTCTTTTGTATGAAACTTAAGATTCTTCTTGGGGAGTTGAATTATATGGTCAATGGTAGCCCGCATAACTTTCTTGTACAATGACAGAATCACAAATCCACTTGGCCTTGCTTAAAATGCTTCTACTGTGTTTAAAAGAACTCTCCTTGTTAAAGCTAAAGCATGGTTTCCCAACCTTGGCAATTTTAAAGTGCATGGACTTCAATTCCCAGAATTCCCCAGCCATGTTTAAAGTTGCCAAGGTTGGGAAACTCTGAGCTAAAAGCTGCTTCCCATATTAGTGGTAGAATAGATGGTGATTGGCCAATCCTAGCTCACAAGCATGTCTACTTGTAACATATTTAATAAGAAGAAATTATTATTATTTTTCTTTACCCCTCAGATTCATAATCTTTTTTCTATATGAAGAAATCAATGTTGCCTCATTACCCAAAGAATGGTAAGAATTCACAATATAATAGTTTAGATGCTATCAATTCAGACAGATTATCTTTGTTAATTAAGTTTTTTAATGTATATCTAGATTCATATATCCATATGTCTCCCAAAGTGTATATCGGGGAGAAGAATCAATCATAACACCCTCCTGCCAAACTTCTGCCTAATTTCTACATGATGACATTAGCTATTACTGTGTATTCTTTTTTTCTTATTGGTGCTTTTACAAATGTTGGATTTGTTAACTATATGCCAGGAACATGGAACTACCGGAAAACAGTAAAAAGGTAGCAGTGCCACAGAATATTTATTTATCAAATTTATATGCCAATTATCTTGTGATGCTGTTAATGATGCTATTAATAACAAATTTGAGAAAGGCTATTACTTTAAATAGGGCGTCTCATGGAGGTTTTTTTGGGTGGGTGGGGGAGTTTACTAAAATAAGAGTGTAAAGCCTAGTGAAAGCTTAATTGATTTATTTTATTTGTCCCCATCAAATGTAGGATTTTCCCTATTATTCTATAGTTTGCTGCCAGATTTCAATGGCACAGTTTTGAAATGTTCACATACAACTCTATGGAGTTCAAACATAAGTTGCTCATCCCTCTATGATGTCGGTTCCCAAATTCTAAATTGTTTGCAGTTGTGTCTGAGAGGGGGCGAAAAGAGGAAGGGGGAGCAGAGCAGAACGATGAATCATTGTGGTACCATTATGCAAACCCCATTTCTTTTTTCAGATCACATATGTGTGTGACATATTGACATATTTTGTCAATATGTCCACACATACATATGAAAGAGGTGGAATTTGTACTGCAACAAAATCAACATCCAAAAATCTTGTGGATACCTGTTTGTTTATGCCTATACCAAATTTAGTGCAATAGTTCAGGTGTTGGATTTGAATTAAGGATAGTCAAGTTCAAATTCCGACTCAATGGTGAAGCTTTCTAAATTTTGGGTCAGCTGAGTTCTGCATCTTTCTATACCTGCATCTAAATGGTAGAAGCATTCAGGCACTAGGCTAGAAACCAGGAGACTGTGAATTCTAGTCCCCTTTCTAGTATGAAAGCTGACTGAGTGAATGGGCCGTTCACTCTCTCAGCCTACTGACTAACTGGTCAGTTGATCATTACCTGTCACAGCCAATAGATTGACACTTGATTGATGCGTAAAAAGCAAAACCTTCACTTGCAGGAAAAATGCTAGGAAGGAATCTTTGTTGTTCATGTCTCCTAACTCTGTTTTCATTTCATTGGGACAGCACATTGCACACTGGTGCTGTTTTCTGCCAAGTCAAGGATGGGTGAATAGTACTTCAACTCAGCAATGGGGAATGGCTCCCCTCTCAGCCTAAACTACACCATAATGCAGTACTGTTATCACAGGAATAAAAAAAAAACAGACTACCATGAAAGCTATCTTGACCTCTTTGAGAAAATACAGGATACAAATGCAGAAATGAATTAATTAATGAAAGGTTCGGATAGAACTATTCCAAATATATGTGCATTATGAAAGGGGCATTAATACCACCTTTGAAAGTGCTACAACAGGCAAGCTATTTTGGAACACTCATAAATGGTACAGCCTCTGGATGCTTTGTTCATATAGTGTATAAATCTGTAAAGAATGATGAAAAGAGCAAAATCTTATATACACTTAGACTTATATTCTGCTTCATAGTGCTTTATCCTCTCTAACCAGTTTACAGAGCCAGCATATTGCCCCCAACAATCTGGGCCCTCATTTTACTGACCTCAGAAGGATGGAATGCTGAGGTAACCTTGAGCTGGTGAGGATACATTCATATATTCCCGATACATTCAGGAATGACCAACTAAAGAAAATGGATGATGAACCAAGTAATGGTAAAAATTTGGCAGCATCCCATTGATGTCTTGATATGGGATATGAGTAAGAAATATTGGTTGTATGCTAAATTTACACAATCCAGTTTTACGCAAAAATGCTTTGTATAGTTTTCAGGCAAGGACAGAGCATATGTTTCAGATATATAGCCTGATCTCTAGAGTTAAAGACTAAAATAATAAATGATGAGAAAGATTCATGCTTCAGACTTTGGAGATCTGCTCTTGTGCAGGATAGGGCTGTGGTCCAATCCAACTGGAGGATATTAATTTAGGGAAATCAGAATCAGACAATCCTGGGTTTACTGGATAAATAGTTTTGCTTAATATAAGGAGCTTTCCATGTCATATTGATTTAAAACTGCAGCCTTATGAGGAAGGTAGATCACCTCTCCTCACTCATGCTTACCATAAAGAGATATGAAGAAAGGCCTCAGGCTACGGTACTTAATTCCACTAGAGTAGACCCAGTTATCTCCAAATCAGCTGCACCAGTGGCCACACCCAATGTATTTTTATAAGGATGCCCTTCAGCAAAGAGTAGATAGCAATCCTATTTTCTCTCTTTCTCCTCAACAGGAAACTGAGTCATAGATAAGGAAAGAATTATTAGGCAGCTGACTCTACCATTTCTTGGGCTCCTCACATAAGTATACTTTTTAATAAATATTTCTTCAACTGGGTAAAGATTCTCAGAGTCCATTGAGTCTGAGTCCATTGAGTTGGGCAGCTATAACAAATGTGGATGAATGAATGAGTGAGTGAGTGAGTGAGTGAGTGAGTGAGTGAGTGAGTGAGTGAGTGAGTGAGTGAGTGAATGAATGAATGAATGAATGAATGAATGAATGAATGAATGAATAGCAGAATTCAGAGATAATAGTTTTCAGAGGGGTTTTTTTGTTTTGTTTTTTTGCAAATGTATGGCTTATGTGGAATTTTAACCCCTCACTTAATATAGTTGCAGGAAATCCTTGGTCCTCATACTAATTGGATGGTTCATAGTAGGCAAACTGATAATCTCCAGTTTTCAGATCACAATTCCCAAAGTTTTGACTGAGTGTATGGAAGTTATGGTTCAAAGCATCAGAGGGCCAGTAGGTTGTCTACTCCTGTGATAAACTAATATCAGATATTGTTCTACTCAGTTCAATCATGTTCTAAGATGTCTTATCTAAGTTAATCAACACACATTCTTCCTATTAGCCCTGCATTACAATAAATATCAATATACTTTTTTCTGCAATAACAGAAATAATTCCTGGCTGTTCCTGGAAATTTTTTCTTCCTCAAAACCACAGAATAACAGAGTTGGAAGGGACCTTGGAGGTCTTCTAAGTCCAATATTTGATTCAGTCTAAAGAACCAAGTTGTCCAACCAAATCTTGATTTAGACTTGTTTTGAGGATACATTTAATTCCTTCTGAGAGTGGGAGAAGGAAAAAAATACATCAATTTTATAAATAATCTTGTTGGGATTGTGTGCTGTGGATATTGTGCATACCAAATTTCAGCTTTCTAGAATAATTTTTCTGCTCTTCTGAGTGAGTGACTCAATTCCAGATATATTTAAAAATATAATGTATTGGATAAAAATAACTTTAGATAACATATATAGCAGATGTGTGTATGTGAGCAGTACATGTATATCTTATTGCATCATGAATTGCCAAATATGGCTATACATATTATCACAAAGATAGAACTGTCTTTTGGTATATAGATTCTAAACATGCCTGTGTTTATCTTATGTACATTTTTCAATATTGTGATTATATATGCTGCGCTGGATGTTGTTACTGGTGGACACTGACAGACGTTTCATGGAATACAGATGATTTTCTCAGATGCATGAACCATTATCCTAAATTAGGGATAAATATACTTCTATAATTGTGTGGGCAGGTTGAACAAATGGTAAATAGTAAAGTCGGAAAGAAATGAAATGCAGATGATACAGACAGTGATAGCTATCTTCTCGACAGTGACCAATTACCAAAACAGATGTTGGGTAGTGCACAGACATTCTTGCACTGGCAAGCTGACTAACAGATTTAATGGGATTAACAAGCCTTCATTTCTGTTTATATTTCCTCCTCTGGAGAACATCTAGAATCATACAAGGCTATATGATGTTAAGCTTGATCTACCATTTGTAATCCAAGTACAAGACTCCCTTACTGTTCCTGTAAGCTAAAACAGGAGAGGTGTTTCTCAAAAGAAGAAGAGTTATTCTTGTTATGGTTGGTCACAAAGTCAGCCAGATGTTTAGACTAGATTTGACATTTTTATCCACCTAGTGACTAGTGAGTCTTTCTAAGGAGCTGGGATAGACATACAGTATGTTGTTTGATGGTGTTAAAGATATGATTGAAGGATGTAAGCTGTTCCAAGTACAACTGCCTTTTGCAATTGACAGTTGGTGATTTTGTCAATGCCAATGGTGAATTTGTTCTTCCAAACTAAGGCATCAAAGGGCAATTTTAAATTGGATTCTGAAGCTAGTTTGGAGTTCTATTAACCAAAGTCTTGACAAAATATTAAATTTCATCTGAGATTTTTATTTGTTAATTCAAAGGGAACACTTTTCTAGAAATGTATGCACTATTTCTCATGGTTTGATCAGCCAAAATTCTTAGAGCAACATGGACTGCAACTATCTTAATCAGATGGAGATTCCCCCTATTAGTTATACATGACAACAATGATGGAATTTGTAATTGCTATCATTAGCTTCATATTATTCTGTTCTACTTTTTGTGAACAAAATCTTTTGCAGTTCTGATCTCACATAGCCTCTCATGGTAATGGATATTCACACAAAGAGGTATGTTAGTTAGATTTGTCCACCTCATCTAAACATTTCATTTATAGTTGTTATATTGTAAAACAGTAAGAAGTGGATTTTTTTTTCAAAGTTATATGCTTTGCAGGCCAATCTTATATATACTGTACTTATTTGGTTAGCCTACAGAAATGAATGGCATTTACTGTTAAGTTGGTTTTGCATAGAACTTCATCCTTAAAAAGTAATGTTTAAAAATGGACACTGACCTTCTGCTAAAGTCATATAGAATATTATTGTTACTTCCAAAAATTTAAGAATGCATCTTGGAGCCATCTGTCACTTTTGTCAAAGTCAGTGTCAAAGAAGTAGTAGTCTTCAGTGTAGAAGGAAGAAAGTATACATCTGCATACATTTTACACAGGGCATACTTAGAAGCTATCCGAGTATTCCATGAAGATCATCAACTAGAAGAAATTATCATTGGATAAAATAGTAGGTTTTGCCCGAATCCACCCGATTCCAGCATGCAGTCCTTTATACCTATGGAGAAGCAGGCTAACAGCAGACTCCAGCCTGAAAGAAATGTTTGACAGAGAAGTGTACATATTCCAAACATTGTTTGATTCATGTTTTAAAATCTCACTTGCAAACATACTTCCGTAGCTCCAACATCAATCACCGGAAATATGCTCTTATAAACAAAGTAATGCAGGCTGTCTCTTCCACCGATTCCATGCACAGGTCATTGGGTAACACCCACAGAAACGAAACGCTCTGGAATTATATATGAATAAAACAAGCAAAAAAGTTCCTCCAAAACAAGAAAGTTCAGGGTCTTTAAAAAAAAAAAGATCTTAAACTGAAAAAGGGTCTGCAAAGAAGTACTGTTGTTGAGAAACTATCTGATTTCCATCTAAATGCAGGTTTTACACTGAGTGTACTCAACCACTTACAAAAATGTATGGTCCAAGGTACCACCCAGATGAGCAGCTCTCAGAAACAGGAAACGGGAAGAGATGGGCCTTTGATCTGATCTAGTTTCTGTTCTTCTTATATCCTTCTCATCAGAGTGATATGTTTATGTATCTTTTACCAGCTACATGACCACAGTTTTGATTTTTAAAGTCCTTGAACAGCATGAGCGATGGGCTACGTATCCTTCAAGACCCTCATTAGAGTTGTATTTGACTGAGTTTGTGGAATTTTCATCAGTGGGACTTTTATTTATTAAATTTATTTATTAAATTTGTATGCCGCCCAACTCCCAAGGGACTCTCCACTTCTCAGCTCAAAGACTCAAAGACTTTATTTCTTTGGTTGCTCCTCATATGGGTTCCATGTCTAGAGACTGAAGTATGCATTTCTCTCTCTCTTTCTCAGCCTTCAGCTGTTGGCAGCATGGTTTAGGGCAGTGTTTTTCAAATCTGGCAACTGTGTGGACTTTAACTCCCAGAATTCCCCAGTCAAAAGTCCACACTTCTTAAAGTTGCCCAGTTTTGAAAAACAGTGGTTTGGAGCTATTGAGCAGAGCTTTGGATGTAGCCTGTCATTCCCCTTCAGAGACTTATTTATTTCTATCCCATTTTTATAAATAACTCAAGACATACCCAACACACTTTCTTCCTCCTATTTTCTCCCCATAAGAAGAACCCTGTCAGGCAGGTTGGGTTGAGAGAGAGGGACTGACTCAAGGTCACCCAGCTGGCTTTCATAGCTAAGGTGAGACTTGAACTCAGAGTCTCCTGCTTTCTAGCCTGGTGCCTTAACCATGACAACCAAACTAGCTCTCTCTTTTAAACACAATAAAAGAAGAGTGTCATGATAACAAAATGAGTTTACACATGCTCTCTCCTTTCTGCAAAATAATATTCTGTTAAGCATCAGGTTAGGCCATAGAGTGATGAAAAGTTTTTTATTATCCTCAGGACAAAAAATTATTGGAGCAAAAGTGGAGCTGAGAAAATGGTGGGCGTTTTTTTGTCTTCTCCTATTGTCAACCGGAGACAGTACTAATTTGCTTCTGATGATCTACATGTTTGGGGGGATTAGGGAGTTGAAGCATCCTAATTAACAGAATTAAAGTAATATTTGTTATGATTTGCAGTCATGATTATCTTCGGTGGCACTAGTACATGATATTTTATATCCTTTAATCCAGTGCAAATCATTTATATGACATCAATGCTGCATCATGACTCTGAGATAGAAATTTTTGAAGAATCCCTACACCAACCTGACAGAGGTGATTTGTATGGCACAGGAAGGCTGCTGGTATTCCATGCCACATTTTTAAAACTTCTGTTGTTAACACAAAGAATTAAATAAGGATATATGTATTCATAAATACTGTTATCCTGCAAGTATAGAAACAGACTCCGGCTATTATAAAAGGCTTTTTTAATACTCCTCTGAAATACAGTATGCCTGGTTATGTCATTATTGCATATATGTAATGTTTACATATACTGGATACTACTTGCAACTTATGAACTAGTTATTTTCAGATGTAATTTGTCATACTTTATTTAAACAGCCGTAAAAACCTATATCTTTTGCGCTCTCTCTCTCTCTCTCTCTCTCTCTCTCTCTCTCTCTCTCTCTCTCTCTCTGTGTGTGTGTGTGTGTGTATACATCTCTATCTCTTGTGCTCTCTCTCTCTCTCTCTCTCTCTCTCTCTCTCTCTCTCTCTCTCTCTCTCTGTGTGTGTGTGTGTGTGTGTGTGTGTGTGTCTTGTGTGTCTGTGTGTATAATACCAACACAGACATTGGTATTATTATTGTTTACATTTATTAGTCACACAACTCTGAGACTCTGGGAGGCATACAAAACTAGAAAAATCATAAACAGCTAAAAGCATAAACTCAGATGACCATAAAATCAGACAGACAGCAGATATATGCATGATAAGCATACATATATAAGATATATATATAAGAATACATACCCAATCTATAGCTTCATAAATTTTTCATTGTTTTATATTCCATAAGACCTGGGCACTTCTGTGGCTTTTGGGATGACTTTCTTGGAAATGAAGACTACAACCAGCAAATCAAGGTAAGGCACGGCTAATCATTTCAGGATGCCTTGGAAAGACATGTTGTTGGCTAGAGTGGTTCCACCAATTCTTCTTGATTATCTCAGCAAAAATATCTGGAAATATTCTCACTCAGGCTGTAGTAAAGTAGTGGGAAAGACCTCAGCTTTGCTCTGTATTTCCTTATCGTTAGTATCTGAAACACTGGGGGAGTTTAAATTTTAGCTAGTTTCCTAAGCCTTGCATCAGCTTTAAACAGCCTCTGTTGATCAAAGTTCTCATTGGAAAGTTAGTCCTCCTCTCAGTCCAATTCTATAAGGATGAATCTCCAGTCTTTATCATGCTTCTCTCCTTTGTTTACTCATTGGATCCAGGGATTTTGCTTCCCCACTTACAGGTAATCCTCGATTTACAGCAGTTCATTTAGGGACCATTCAAAGTTACAACGGCACTGAAAAAAGTGACTTATGACCGTTTTTCACATTTACAACCATGCAGCTTCCCCATGGTCACATGAACAAAATTTGGACATTTGGCAACTGGTTCATATTTATGACTGTTGCAGTGTCCTGGGATCTTATGATTACCTTTTGCGACCTTCTTACAAGCAAAGTGAATGAGGAAGCCAGATTCACTTAACAACTGTGTTGCTAACTTAACAGCTGCAGTGATTCACCTAACAACTGTGGCAAGAAAGGTCGTAAAATGCAGGGGTGAAATGCTCCCAGTTCACTCTTACCTGTCGGTCGCTGTAGAGCCAGTCGCCAAGGTAGCGCGAGGTGCCCCACCCGCCTAGATGCCGCCATTTGGGTTCTTTTACCCTCTGCGAATGCACAGAACGCTTTAGCAATAGCAATAGCACTTAGACTTATATACCGCTTTACAGTGCTTTACAGCACTCTCTAAGCGGTTCACAGAGTCAGCATATTGCCCCCAACAATCTGGGTCCTCATTTTACCCACCTCGGAAGGATGGAAGGCTGAGTCAACCTTGAGCCGGTGAGATTTGAACCGCTGAACTGCTGAACAGTCAGCTGAAGTAGCCTGCAGTACTGCACTCTAACCACTGCGCCACCTCGGCTTTGCGCATGCGCAGAGGGTAAAAGAACCCAAATGGCGGCGTCCGGGTGGTGTCCGGGTGGGTGGGCAGCACCTCGCACTACCTTGGTGACTGGCTCTATGGCGACCGAAAAGTAAGAGCAAACCGGGAGCATTTCACCCCTGGTAAAATGGGAGAAAATACAGGAGGACTACCTGTATTATCCTGGAGGCTCTGAAATAAGCTTCCATAGGCCTTTTGTCTCTGACACCAATGAAGTACCATATTTTTCAGAGTATAAGACGCACCGGAGTATAAGACGCACCTTAGTTTTGGGGGAGGAAAACAAGGGGAAAAAAATCTGCCTCTGCCTCCCAGCAATTTGCCTCCCAGCAAACAGCAAACAGTACAGATGATATATACTGTTTGCTGTGTATTTCTGTGCATGTGCGCCTGACCCATAGAAATAGCAAAAAATTGGAGAAATGTACATTATGGCAGTATATTAATGCCAGAAAGTTTTCTTAAATGTAGTCACACTAACTCCTCCCAATTATTTAAATAGATCTACTCCAAACATGACTAAGTCAGGGTTTAACTCAGCTGCCTTATTTTAATACTGGGCCTCTTCAGATCAAGCATTTATTTTAAAAAGCTTCTTCATTTTGTTAAGTTGTCTAGAACAATAATAAAGCAGTCTTTAAAAAATAAGTCTAATAATTTGAACATTCTATAGGCATTTATAGTTATTGACTTACCTCCTTGCATCCAGTTTCAGCAATGATTAGCACAAGAAAATAAAATTCTGCCTCTGCCTCCGACTTTTATAGTTATTGACTTACTTCCTTGCATCCAGTTTCAGCAGTGTGATTAGCACAAGAAAATAAAATTCTGCCTCTGCCTCCCAGCAATTTGCCTCCTTGCAGTTCTAGTTTCACTTTCATTTTAGCAGGTGGGCCTGCCTGCAGCCTCTCAGCTGATGGTCGGGAGGCCGATAATCAGTTGCTTCTGCTAATCAGGCTCTGCACTGTTTGCTGCAAGGAGGTAAATTGCTGGGAGTCAGAGGCCAAAGGGTGGGGGTGGCTGGGTGGGGCTACATTCGGTGTATAAGACGCACCCAAGTTTTCACCCTCTTTTGGGGAGTAAAAAGGCGCGTCTTATACTCCAAAAAATACGGTAACTGTCTTCCTATCTACATTTCCTTCTTCCATGCCTTAACCATTCTTTTTATTTATTTATTTATTTATTTATTTATTTATTTATTTATTTATTTATTTATTTATTTATTTATTTATTTATTTATTTATTTATTTATTTATTTGTCAAACATGTACAAGATAGCAGGTATAGGTATAAACATAAACATAATCAAAGTGAATACAGATAGATGAGGACAATAGGACAGAATTATTATTATTCCTTATTCTCTCACATGAGTATCATTGTGGTGCAGGGATTAAGATGCAAAAATAGGAGTGGGGAAACTCTCAGACACAGAAGTTCAATGGGTGCCTTTGGTTTCTTAACCCAATCTACCCTACAGTGGTGTTCTGAGGAAAAATAGGAGAGAGTGTTATGATGCCTTGACCTCCTAAATGAAAGGCTAGCTATTAAACAAACATATCAAGGATCTGGGGGAGTCAGATGAGAAAGAAGAGTTGGAAGGTCTTGAAGAGACTCTGGAAACAGGTTTGCCAGGTCCCTTCTCTTTCCACTTGATTACGATGCCTTTCTTTCTACATGAGTTGCCTTAGTACTGTGTCAGAATCAACTCTGAGGATTGTCTGGTTTGAAGGGGGGAGAGGTTGGTATCGAACCCTTCTGGACAAGTAGATTGATACCAACACGAGACTACCTCTCCTTAGGATCCTGAGCTACCATAGTTAGCTTAGGCAGTTTGGTAACTGGGAATCCTGCAGTTAGAAGCATTTCCATAATACCATAGTTTACATTCAGAAGCAGTCTGTTCCATAATTTTTTTTATTTATTTTGACTTAAAACACTGAGAAAACAGAAAATAATTGTCCACTTGGGCTACTGCAGATCCCACAGCAAGAAAAATGTCATTCCACATTGAAGAACAGAAAAAGAAAAAAACTGGTAACTTGGAACTTTTCACATTGGCTTGTTCCCCACTAAAGAGAAAGAGAAATATGGGCCATCTGTCAACTTCTCCCCTGCTTCAATTTGTCTACCAAAGCGGACCTACTATAAATTCTCACACTGTACTAAGTTTTTCATTGCAGGATCTGAATCTCAGAAGCTGTAAGGACAGATATTACAAAATGGAAGGAGAGCTCATTTAAAATCTTACTGGCAAAGCCCATTTTTCTAAGGTTCTCAGAAAAAGAGAATCAACAGTCAAAATGAAACTCCAGACACCCCCAATTTGTCCAGCTGAAATTATACTCAGAATTATTTCCCTCCAGTCCGGACTCCAGATTTAGGAAAAATAAAGGAAGGCACTTTGGAAACACGTTTAATAGCTATACAACCACATTGATTTGTGTTTTTAACAAATGAAGCAAAATCACTAGATGTAAAGGGGAAAAGGTAAATATATAGAATTCTCTGTGTGATTTTTGTCTTCCTTTGTATTCTATATAATACAAAGGAAGAGACACACAGAGAATTCCAAATAAAATCAGCACATTCGGCCTAGCTGAATTAATTCTTCATTTTCTTTAAAGAAGAGAGAACATAAGGGAGTTCTGCTTAAATGTTCATAGGTAGGCCCGCCTTATTCTCTATTCCACTTTTTTCAGCACATGTTCTGAATGTTACAGGTTTGGGAGGGGTGGGAGTAAGTGGAAAGTGGGAGGTACCCAATTTGGAAAAATGAACTGTTGCTTAGCCTAATCAATACTCCAGCTATTAGATACTGAACCTAGGCAGCGAAGCAGAACTAGTCAAAGAGCTAAGCCAACTCTCCTTATGACCCTTGGTGAAATTAGAAAGATGTGTGATTTTCACCAGTTCTGCCTTTGTACAAATGGGATTGCATGGGGAAGACTCTTTGGGGAAATAAAAGCTGAATTCCATCAATTCAGATCTTCATATGGGATCAATTTATCAGATGCTTTAGAGGGCATTCTAGTGCCATATCCAAACTAGAGGCTAGTCAAGAGTACAGATGAAGCTATACAAGCCACCAATGCTCAAGAAACAACATGAAAAATGCAAATCCAGTTCAGGACCAATGAGAAAAAGAAATGAATTAAATTTTAAAAGGAAAAATAGATAGAAAAGTCAGTCGTTTCTTTCTTGCACTCTCTTATAATTTTTCTGATTGTGATACATCTATTTTGAAGTCCAGCCCTGATTCTAACCATTCAAAGGACATTACCACAGGCTTGAATTTCCAAACCAGATTTCAGGTAGCCTTTGACCAGGAAATATATACTGGGAGGTGTCAGAAAAAAACCTGATTGCTCTCCTGACAATTGCCGTACACTGTAGAAATCCCAGCCCCTCTGCTTTAATACCCTGCAAGGCATTGCTTTAAAGTTTTGGATAAATAAAACAACATTTAAAATATATATTCCCCTTGGAGAAACTGGAAGGAATTACATTTGGGAATGCTATCCTTCATTGCTATGGATGGATCAGCTTTCAAGACCATCAAGAAATTGTTTGATGTGATTGAACCCAGGAGGTTGTACTGAAACGCTCTGACTCATAGGAGTAAATAATTCCTTTCATGAGCTGTGACACACTCCAGTCCTGGACCCATGGCATTGGCCGACATAATCACACATTAGGATTTAATGGGGGCGTGGCACTCACTACCAGTGAATGTGCAATTTGTACATTGACATTTATATTTCATTTGGGAGATTTCGGTCCCTACCAACTGGTAGAAAACAAAGCATCTTCTTTGAAAGCCTCAGGTAGGCCTATTACCTTTAATGAGTCTATTGAGCAACCAGGAAATTCTAAACTGAGAGACTGATGTCCACTTGGAGCAGTGCTACCCACTAACAGAGTACTGAACTGGAATCCTAGGGTTGGCCCCATATACAGTAGTTCCTGATGCAACTTTAGTGCCTGGTTTTCCCTGCACCTGTTGAGCTATATCTGTAGCTCAGATGTATACTGGGAGAAAAAAAGTGCAGTGAGGGCATGTTTAAAGCTTTCACTGCTCCCACTCAATTACTCTTTGCATTTCAAGAATTAGCCTTTTGGGGGTGAAAGTAACTTTTCTGATGTATTTACTTTCCTTTTTCAGGAAGTTTGAATTGACCAATAAAGGATAATATTTATAGCTCAGGGTTGAAATGAGTGGTCCTTGGTGCTTTCTGAGCTTGGCTGTTTTCTGGCAGATGTTTCATTACCCAAACTAGGTAGCATCAACAGTGCATTAGTTATCATTGGTGCTAGTTGGAATTTAGTAATCATAATCCAAGAAAATATATATTTATAAAAACATGGCACGTATAGAGTGATGTTTAATAGGTGGCGGTGTTTTGTCATTGTTATGGCTGCACTTCTGAACAATAACACTGCTTACAGACACAATGGGGGAGAAGCAGACCGAACTGCATAAAGTAAAGTTTTTCAAACTTGATAACTTTAAGGTGTTTGAATTTCAACTTTCAGAATCCCAATCTAACATGCTGCCTGGGGGATTCTGGGAGTTGAAGTCCACCCATTTAAAACTTGCCGAGTTTGAAAAACACTGGTATAAAAGGTGGCAGTCAGAAGAGTGTGTGTAAGATTTATCCACAGTGCTTTATGCTCCTTTGATTCAACTGGATATGTCCTCTTACGGGATTACGTGGTTTAGCTCTGGTAAGAATAAGAACACCGTACCTGGATTGCCTTAATTGCCCTGAAGATATTTCTCTTCTTTCTAGTCACCAGAAAGGCATGTTACAACTGTGGACTATAATAAGCTCACTTTACTAACACAATCCATTACATTAGTTCCAGGAGGAGACAAGGTACTCAGCTCAGATTCCACACTTTTGGAACCAACATAACTTATTTTCTTGTGACATTATGTTTATTGCTCCTTACTTCTAGGTCTAGAAAATGCCAGCCTTTGTTTTAATAGCTTGCAAATAGGAATTGTATCCATGGCAACTCTCAGCATTGCTGTCCTTAGAGCGAACATCTCTGGAATCACAAAGCCCATTGTTTATGAGGTTATGTCCTTGGTCTAGTAAGTCAGTAGCCTTTCTGAGTTTCCAAATGAGGAAGAAAAGGATGCTGGCCAGTAAGAAAAAGACAATATGGTGTAGCAGTTAGACCCTGAGGAGCCCCAGGTACTAATCCCAACCAGCTGAGACACTCACTGAGGGTATTGAACTAATCTGCATCTCAGCTCATATTTGGTTCTCTGATGTCCCTAGACAATTCCCATCATATCCAAACACTATGCTCTATAATCCAGGATGGTGAGAGTTATTGCAAATTCAATCTTGGGAACCCAAGACCAGAAAACACTTGTCTTCTGGAGAAACAAAATGAGAAAGTGGGGATAAATGGGAAAGAAAAGATAAAAAAATAACCATAGGGGATTTTGGTTTATGAGACAAGGGCACAGACCCAGTCTGGAGGAGGAGATAAAATGCACATAAACACATATACTTTCAGCAGAACTTTCTGAGTATTTTTAAAGATCTACAAAAGATCCACAAAGCCTCATAGACCAAACTTATCAGATAACTGAACACGCAAAGGAGGACACAGACAACTGAAAGGAGGACAAATGTGAGAAAAGATACACTAGTTATTTAACTTCTTAGCATCTGTGAGAAAAATTGCAGCAAAAACTGCAAAAAAATGCACCTAAACCTGTATGTATAGGAAATTATTTTTTTCTAGCATCAGGAGGCTAGTTTCACAATTTGAACTTTTTTCCAACAAATCTTTATTTTCATGAATTAGTGATAATATAGAATCAATAACAATCTGTTTTCCAAATTTCACCATAGAAACGTATGGCGAGTTATGTGAGCAGAGTACAGTGATCATAGATCTAAAGGGGCTGGATAGAAGTTGATTGCTGGAATCAGGAAATAAATTAAATAATGTGAATCTTGGCTGTCAAGTCTGTTGAAGGATGAGTAAAACAAAGAACCAGACAATTTACAAGGGCACAATACACAAAAATTTGAATGACTACTGTTGTGAAAACAAGCCAATTAAAAAAAAAATACTCAGAAAGCTGGACAATATTTGATTTTAAGGCTATGTGTGATGGACGGAGGATAAGAGGAGAAAATAGAGGATACATCCTCCTTTTGCCAGACATCTGGTTATCTTATACAAACCAGAAATAACCCCAGGCAGAACAAAGATGTCCCAGGGAAATGAAGCATTTTTCATTCCTTTGTTCAGTTCTATACGGTGCCCTGAATGACAGTTTCTACCCATTTTTTATAATATAAAATAGGTAAGTCTGATTGAAAGTATAAACAATAGAATTTAACATCAAATACAAGAGTAAGTTGAGCTGGGCTTAAGTCAAAGTACTCCTAATATGAATCCAAACTTTTGCCCCACTTTTCACAAAGAGGCTGTGGAAGGATTGGTGGTGGTTTTGTTTTTGTTTTAAATTGGCCTTCAGTATCTTTTCTTATCATCACCTCACTCTTAAGCAAAAAGAAACGATTAGGAGTCATTCCTGAGCCATTCCCCAATGGGGGAACCTTTGGGCAGATTTCACTCCACAAATGAAGACAGGAAGAGAATACCTAGACAGGAGACAGATCATATCTACATGGAGATACCACTGTAATCTGGAAGGCTAGTTGATGAGAAACAAAATGGGTGGCAGATCCATGAGAATTGGGACCTACCTTAGAATGCTTCTAATGCTCACTGTTGCAAGGTACAGTCAAGAGAGAGATTCAACAGGGGGGAAAAGACAAATACTCATGAAATAGGGTCACAAAAAACTGCATTTGGATTAATCTCCATACAGTGAGGAATGCTGGTTGCTGGACATACGAATAGGCCTGAAATGAGATCAGTGATAGAATAGCCGACAGTGCCATTTCACTAAACGGGGAAAACAATCTTAGGAAGAAAAAAAATCTTTATGGCTCTTTTTAAGAAGATAGTCAAGTTCCCAAAATATCAGTTATCTTCTTCTTTCAGACAGTAACTTTTCCAACTGAACCATTGAAGTGATTCAGGAACACCAAATGCAGAAATTAATTACTAGGGTCTAAGGATCTGATATTTAAATAAAGTATCTGCTAATATTATGTTTATATTGATCTTTTACAACAGATCTTTATGAAGTTCAAAATACACAGCTTCTCTTTCAGGAATCTAAATGTGCTGCAGTTAAAGAAAAGGAATTCATTTTACTTTTTTATGCTGATTTATTTGATTCCATATAATTAAAACATACAAGGTTTTTTTCTTTAAGCAAAATACTAAAACGTTTTCCTTCGTTTATTACATAGAATAAATATGAATAACTTCCATAAGTAAGCAATACAAAAATTAATTTCCCCAAGCTTTTAAAGAAGAGACTGGACAACCATTTGTCTGAAATGATATAGGGTTTTCTGCCTGAGCAAAGGGTTGGGCTAGAAGACCTCCAATGTCCCTTCCAACTCTGTTATTCTGTTAAGCTCCTCTCACAAAAAGAATCATTCAAATGGTGAGACATCATTCATATATCATTCTAAGCCACAATGTAGATTATTTGAGTTTGACTTAGTGTATTGTATGAATACAGTTATTATAGTTTGGTAGGAAGAACTTCTTGATATTAAGAGTTGTCAATCAGTGAAATAAATTACTGCATGAAATGGTTTCTTCTCTTTCACCGGAGGTTGTCAAATGGAGGTTGAACAGTCAACTATTGGGTTGGTGTAGTGAATCTGCAGTGTACAAAGGGTTGGACTTTATGACTTCTTAGGTTCCTTCCAGCTCTATGGTTCAGCACAGTATAGTATGGCAACCCAGCTTCTGGTGCATTGCTTCTTTCAAGCAAATCAAAAACACATACTCATTTAAATTGTTTTCAATAAAATAGAGAAAATGGTCTTATAGAAGATGTCTTACTGTTTTGCCATGGATATAGAGTTGTCCTTTGGCTTAAAATTCAGATTAGAAGTCTTAGTGTTGTTTGTTTTTATTTTCCTATGCTTGTTTGTTTGTTTGTTTGTTTTATTTGTCAAGCATATATAAGATTACAGAGAAAGTATAAACATGATTGTGAAAACATGAATGTATAAACATGGTTATCAATACATGATATGGTTATCAATACATGGGGACATTAGGACAGGGATGGTAGGCACGTTGGTGCGTTTATGCACGCCCCTTACACACCTCTTAGGAATGGGGTGAGGTCAACAGTGGATAGTGTAAGGTTAAAGTTTTGGGGATTTGGGGAAGAAACCATAGAGTCAGGTAGTGCATTCCAGGCACTGACCACTCTGTTGCTGAAGTCGTATTTTCTGCAATCGAGTTTGGAGCGGTTTACCTTAAGTTTGAATCTATTGTGTGCTCATCTATTGTTGCGGTTGAAGCTGAAGTAGTCATTGACAATGACTGAAGTAGTCATTGTAGTTCATATAGTTGATTGTATCATACTGTAAAGCTACCTTTGCAAGCTACCTCAAATGACTAAAAGAAATTAGGAGTCTTTTAATGAAATATTGGACATACAAAAAGAAATAAATTCAACTTTATTTGAAATGAAGATACTGGGCCATGCACAGTATCTGGGTCACAGTTACAAAAAGAGCAAGTGAAAGGAGGGTGAATTGTTATACCTGTTTGTCAACTCATGCCTTCCCTACCCCAGCAGAGAAAATTTAAGATTTTTGAAGTTCTGAATGAAGGTATGTTTCTACATATGTTGTGCTGATCATTCTTAGAAACCATGGCTCAATCAGGTACTGTATCTTGACCACACAGATCTGAGGGGCTGTTAAGTTTTTTCAGTTGAATGGTGCATATATGAAGATCTGAAACATCCTCAGCAGAATGGAAAGGACTGGTTAAACACACACACACACACACACATTTATGGATACATCCATTCTGTTTTCTTGGCACCAGAACCAAAGTGTTTTGCCACTGTGTCCTCCCAATCTCTCTCTCTCTCTCCCTCCCTCCCTCCCTCCCTCTCTCTCCCTCTCCCTCTTCCTCCCTCCCTCTCTCTCTCTCCTCTCACACACACACACACCTGTCTGTCTGTCTGTCTACACACATCTATCTTTATAAGAGCCGCGGTTGTGCAGTGGTTAGAGTGCGGGACTGCAGGCTACTTCTGCTGGNCTATCTATCTATCTATCTATCTATCTATCTATCTATCTATCTACAGTATCTCCCCTCCCCCCCTGGATCCTACAGCTGTGGTGCCCTCCCATTCAACATAATCTACAGGTAGTCCTCGACTTACAACAGTTCATTTAATGACCATTCAAAGTTACAACGGCACTGAAAAAAGAGACTTATGACCGTTTTTCACATTTACAACCTTTGCAGCATCCCTATGGTCATGTGATCCAAATTCAGATGCTTGGCAATCTGACTCATATATGCTGACTCATATTTATGACCGTTGCTGTGTCCCAAGGTCATGTGATCACTTTTTGTGACCTTCTGACAAGCAAAGTCAAGGGGGAAGCCAGATTCATTTAACAACCGGGTTACTAACTAATCAACTGAAGTGATTCACTTAACAACTGTGGCAAGAAAGGGCGTAAAATGGGGCAAAACTCACTTAACAAATGTCTCATTTAACAACAGAAATTTTGGGCTCAATTGTGGTCATATGTCCAGGACTACCTGTATATCCAAACACTACAATATTTTGCTTTCCAGAATCAGCCAAGGTTGGCTAGGTGCTGCCCCCCAGTTAAGTTACTGTATTTTTCAGAGTATAAGACGCACTTCCCCCCCCCCAAAAAAGTGGGTGGAAATGTCTGTGCGTCTTATACTCCAAATATTGGGGGGGGGGGGGGGGGGGTAGGGGGGTTGGTGTGGTGCCGATCAGCTGTTCTAGAATGAGCGGCGGCGGCGAACAGGCTGCAGCGAACGGGCAGCGGCGAAGGGGCGGCGAACGGGGCACAGCAAATGTATGTGTAAAAGTATGGGAAAAAAGTTCTGTTAAGATCAACCCCCACATCACCATTTGCATTTCTCTTCTATCTAGCCATAGAAGAGTAATGATCTGCAACACATATAGGTTGTTACCCTAGATTTGTAAATGCAATATTATGCACAATTAAATATATTTTTGTATGTTTCTCATCGTTTTTGTGAAGTTTGTAAAGCTACATTAAGGCCAGCCAATTATTGTTGTTGTCCCCTCACAAGTCTTGTCCCACCTAAAGTGATGATCCATCTTCTCCATAATAAGCCAAAAAAAAAAAAAACAGCAACGTTATTAGCAGTCCTCTCTCCAAATCTATTTGTGTATTTGACTGATTCAACATAGCATGAGCACTTTGGAAGTTAGTTCAAATCTGCAGGGATAATGGAGAAGTAAGATACAATAGACGAGTACATGAGCAAAGGGAAGGCATGTCTTGAAATACTAACTGCCCCAACAGAGGAATGATTCTCAATTTTTCAATGACAGGATACTAAAGAAGCACACACAAATATGAAACTCCATATTGGATGGGACCAGCAACCACACAAATCCTGTCAATAATTGTCCAAAATCTTTCAGAAGTTCCTAGTATAAGTGTGTGATACATTTTATTTCAGTTCAATTTCTTCCAAACATGGAACGTGGATACTTTTTAACTGCAGCCTTTTCCGACTGTAAAATAAATTTGATCATGCTGTACAAAATACATACATAATTCAAGGACTGATTGGATTCATAGCTCACATTCTGTAAGTCTGATAAGCTCTCATGGAGCTCATGATAGCAAACTTTAAAACCTACATGAAGAAAACTAAGACCTACTCCAAGAAACAGATCCACCATGGCCTTTATCTGCCAGAATCAGAGAAACATCAGCTGCTAAGCATGTGGGTAATGTGGTTTACACAGGAGACGCCGCCTGTGTAGGGTTTCAGTTCTGGTTAATGACAGTGTAAATCAAGCCTGTCATCTTTTCAAATGATTTTTCTTTCAGCTTGGACTTTAAAAAAAAACAAAGGGGGAGGGGGGGAGTCCAACCCAAAACCAGCACCTTCTCAGCCTGAGATTCCACAGGAACCAAACTCACTCCCTTCCTCTCACCCCCTTTTTTCTTATAAGGAATAAGAGAGACATTTTGCCCAGGCTGAAAGCTGGAGAAATCATCCAAGTATTACAATTTTCTGTGATGTCCACAGTTTCCACAGCCGGGGGGGTGGGGGGGTGGGGGGGTAGAACACAAAGACTGTTCCCTGTGAATGAAGTCTTTGGATCAGGGGTGGGTTCTAACTTACCTCGTTGCCGGTTCGCTTCTTCCCACGCCGAAAACAAGATGGCGACACATGCGCAGTGCCAGAAACTCAGCTTCTGCGCATGCGCAGAAGAAAAAAAAATTCATTTTTTTTTCCAAAAAAAAGATGGCGGCGCCCATGGACCGGCACCGACCGAACCGGATCAGTGATGTCATCGTGATGTCACCAGTGGGTCACTACCGGTTCGGGCGAACCGGTCCGAACCGGGAGAAACCCACCTCTGCTTTAGATGGCTTCTAATGATTTCTTATAAAAAATTATCCCAGTGCTCCAGGATAGAAGCATTCTGCCAGCAGAGACTAAGTTCCTAGAGCCTATATTCTGTACTATATGTAAAATTAACAATTTTAACATCCACAGACTACATAAAATCACAACCATGTATTTAAAATAAACAAGAAATGAGTTCCCTCACAGCCTGAGTTCTCTTCATCCTTAGTTGCAAAAGATATTTTTTTCCCTCAATAGTTTGTGACTGGAAGAAGCTCCACAATTGTGGAACAAACACTAAAGGATGCCTCTCCCTTGTTTTATGGATTTGCAGACCCTTACAGAAATTGTAAAGTGTTTGCAAAGACTGGAGTATGGCAGGGCAACTGTGTCTTTTACTTCCAGGAAACTGATGAATACAGGGAAGTTGGAAAAGAAGCTACAAAAGCTTGGGTTACCATCCCTCATTAATTTCTAGATATTACAATGAGTGGAAAGTTATTGGTTTTAATGGTGTGAGAGCAGGGGTGGGTTCCAACTTACCTTGCTGCCAGTTCGCTCCCTCCTGCGCCTTGTGGGCGCGCCTTGTGGGCGCACATGCACTTCGCGCGTGCGCGCATGTGCAGTAACAAAAAATCTGAAAAAAATAAATTTTAAAAAAAGCCAAAAAAAAGATGGCGACTGCATGCACAGTGCTGGAAGTCAGCTTCTGCGCATGCTCAGAAGGAAAAAATAAATAAATAAATAAATAAATAAATAAAAAATTTAAAAAAAAGATGGCGGCCCCCACAGACAGGCACCGACCGATCCGGTTCGGTGACATCATCGTGACATCACCAGCGGGCCGCTACCGGTTCGGGAGAACCAGTCTGAACCGGGAGGAACCCACCTCTGTGTGAGAGGGAATTAGGGGATATGAAAGAAACTCAGGAAAGAAAATGGAAGTGAAGAAGGCAAAGTCAGAGAGAAATCTGGAGGCTGGCAAGTAATCAGGAGGGAAGAGGCTTTCCCAGATTACACTCCCCCTCTCAACTCCACCTCTCTCATCAGTGATCTCATCAAGGACCTCATTTCCAAGATGGTAAATGGCAAAGCATTACATACACTTTGAAGCTGAGAAGCAATAGGGTCAATATAAGAGGGGAAATACACCTTTATATTTAGTAATGACTTGAGGCTGGGAACAGATGAGGACCATGTGAAAGAGTCAAGAGGGAAGACTGGTTATTGGGGTGTGATTGGCCATGCTAAAGGCCAAGGGGAGACAGGGCCTAAGATGGTCTTTCCAACTAAAATGATATTTATTTGTGGAAAACAGATTATTCTTTTGTGGCTAAAAGTATTACCATTGACAATATCAATTTGATGTCAACAACACATAAATATATTTTGCTATTTGACTCATTTTTAAGAGAATACTATCCCCCAACTATGTTCGACCGATAATTCATGAGCTCTGGTAGTGAGCTTCAGTTTATTATTATTCAATTGTATCAGTAACAACATTTAAATTTAAAGGGTTGCACAACCCCATAAAGACTTCTGAAGTTGCAATAGCTGATGTAAAGATATAAAGATTATATATAATTTAATATAATCACCAGCTGGAAATAATGGGAGAGAATTTAGAACTTAATATTGTTTTTTACTGATGGTTTTAATCTTTTATTTTTCTTTTATCTTTTTCTCTTTGGTGAAATCAACATACCTGTAAAAGTTAATGTTTAGAGTTCTGCAGTGATTTACTATTTTTCTCAAGATGATATAATGAGCCTGGTTACATACTGTAGATGCAATTATTTATTTAGTCAATGAAATAATGGATTTTAAATTTTGTGACAATTGTAGATTCTTTGTTTATTTACTGAGATATTATTTTCCTCTCACTATTTCTTTTCTCACGTTTTTTCCTTAATGTGGTCGTTTATTTTATTCCATAAAAGTTTTAAATAAATATTTTTATTTTAAAAAAATATTGGCAACCAGTGCAGCTCATAGAAAAGTAGCATTACGTGGCCATATGATGGTATGCCAATCACTGCAGTTTTTTGGGGTGGTTTTCAAAGACACTCCTGTATATAGCACATTGCTGCAGCAGTCCATATGAAAGGTGACTTTGAAATGACTGACAACCTAAGAGCCTCTCAACAGAGGAACAGGTCCAGTTGGTAAACCAGATGAAATTGTGCAAAGATCCTTCTAGCTACAACAGCACCCATTTTCTATGCAGGAGCTTGAGTTCAGGAAGATGGAAAGTTTCCAGGATCAGGGGCTGCCAATACTAATAGCCATTCCATCTTGCTAAAGTTGACTCCAAGTCTATTCCTTTCAACTAAGACCCTCATAGCCTCCAGAGTCTCAGTCAAGATTTCAACAGCATCAATTGGACAGCCTAGAGCCAAGAAGTACAGTTTGGTTTTATCAGGATACTCATGATATCTGATTCTGAATTGATGGATGGCCTCTCCTACTGGTTAAACAGAAGAGGTGAGACAGCCAAGTTCCAAATTCCCCACAAGTTAAGAGCTTCGAGCTCTATTTGTTCCCAACTGCCAACACCAACTGGAACCATCCATAAAAAAAGGAGAATCACCAAAATCTGGTTCCTTCCATTCCTAGAAAGACACTATGATTGATAGTATTAAACACCTCTGAAAAATCGAAAGAAAACCAGAACTGTAGCACCACCCTTGTTCCAGCTATGAACAACACTCCAGTTTGAAATTTAATTGAAAGGATGCAAATAATCCATTTCCTCCAGGACCTTCTGGAACTGCTGCCTGACCATCTTTTCTGAAATCTTCTCTAAATTGGACTGTTTGGTCCAGCAATGAGTTCTTACTTCAATTTTTTTAACTTTATGTGTTTGTCATTCAATCCATTTTCAGTTTATGGTTTTTTCCCTCCCCCCCTCTTCCCCCCCCCCCCCTTGGCTGTTTTGATCTTGTAAATTAT
>QLTV01000092.1:233140-254383 GCA_003457575.1 Thermophis baileyi | reverse complement strand
TTCCAATCCAGCTCTCTGCTATATTCTGTTTAAAGTTCCAATTACAAAAACTTTCCAATTTGCAATTTTCTGCCAGCTGATTGTCCGCCGCTACCTTTAATGTGAGGCGGAAGCCATTTTTCCGCCCCGCCTCACCTTTCCTCAAACTCTCTCCAGACACTTAAAATTTAAAGGAGATCCATTTTTAAGAGAAAAATAATTTCCATACCAGGACATGGGAATCCATTCCTCACCCTGATGTCTCACTCCGCTAGCTCTCAGTCTTCACCGTGATCACATCGGCTTTTGACAGCTCTCAGCTGTCCTCCTCACCGCCCGGTCCGGAGCTTCAGCTGGCGTCTAGGGGGGCTTGCGCTACCCCCCTTTCGCCAGAGTGTGTTCCGGTTCCTCACCGACCCTCCAGGTTGGCTTCGGGTCTCAGGGACCCCCTAAGACGGTGGGATTCAATGCTTTTTCGGGAGACCCAAAATTCGCGTTGCATCGCCTTCTCGACCACGCCCCCTCTCCGGTCCAGCAATGAGTTCTTAAGGTGAAGGCACATCACTGTCTTCTTCAAGGTTGGAAGAACCATCTCCTCCCCCTCCTCCTCAAAAAGTCTTACACCATTGTATGGGTATGTCACCTCTCAAACAGCTCACAAGCCAGGAGAAGTGCATGGATCTAATAAATAGGTCTCCCAGTTCACATTTCGAAAGACCCACTCCAAATCTTCTAGAATTATTAACTTATCCCAGCTAAGCCTGCAGGACTAAGTCTCGGGGATCTGGACTGCCCCAGTATTTTATCCATCAGATACAATATTCCTCACAGCAACCTTGCAGATGACCTGGTGACTCGTTATCTTTCCCCAGCAAGGAATGAGTCACTTTAAATAGGGCTGCTGGAGAGCCATCTGTTGATGGATAACAGCAGAGAAATAACAAGAAACTTATTGCTCCAATATAATCCATAATACAGGCTCTCACTTGTGTTCAGTCAGATTCAGTTTCTGTCTATCTCTTTGTCTCGATATTTCTTGTAATATGAAAAAGCTTCTTGGAAAACCAAAGAGCACCCCAGGGTTAAATCGGTGTGAGAAGCCACCTAGAAGCAATCCAATCCAAAGCCCTCATCACATACCCATTAACTGCCCATCGGATCCTCAGAGAAAATAACAACTTCTCTGTGGAACCCCTTTGGATTCAGTTGCCTGGGGTGGACCAATCTAGCAGACCTTGTCCCCTTTCAGAAAAGTAAGACAGTGATTCAATCATGGCAAAGAATTGAGAATAATATTTTTCATCATTAGGTCATGTCACAACTGCCCTGAGACAATTATGGCTCCTATCACCAAGAACCGAAATTTACATTTTGCTCCCTCTCTTAATGAGAAGCAATCAAATTAGAGCAGTTTCTGCTGCCTCTCATTTGAGCCACATTAAACCAAATGTGATGTTAACTGTATAAGTAGAATTGCATATGGAATAGTATCCAACCCTTTTAAAATGGACCTTGAAGATCTGTTTTTCCTCCACCCAGGCACTAGGTTGGGAAGTTTCTGCCACTGTTGGATGTTTTTATTGATGTGTTTCTTACCTAAATTCTAGATATAGCCATCTACTTATTTTTATTGTTTTTTTAAACTATATGCACCCAGGGGCTATGAGTGGGGCAGCCTGTACATTTTATTTATTTATAAGGTCACCCAAAAGATATGGCTTACAAAAGAGGAAAAAAACCCCCGCCCAAATAATTAATACAAAATAATATGGCACGTTATTAAATGCATACTTTTCAAATTTTGATTTCAGCATTTAAATAGTAGCCTAAGCAGGTTTTGATTAAATAGAGAGGGAGATTTTAATTATTTTTTTTCTCTCCCTGTTATGATCTAGATCAGGGGTGTCAAAATCAAGGCCTGGTCCTCTGTATCATTACAACTTTTCTTTTTTAAAAAAAAATGATTATGTTTTAAAATGTTTTTGCAGGGTAGAAAAAACTATGGATCTCCTATTCATGCCATCGTCTGAATAATACTTCTCACTAATTGCACTGGATTTCCAAAGACAACTGTTGGGAGTTTCTACATGCTTATGTATTGTGCCAGTTGCTTAATTGTTATTGCAGAAATGTCAGTCGTTATTTTTAGTTATATTGTAAATCATCTTGAACATGAGGTGGAATTATTTGCTAATAAATAATATATGAAGATCTACAGGGCCCTACAAGACTAATGTATAATTGAATTGAATTAAAGTGTGCACGTATAAACATACAAACACAGTGACATCAAAAAGAAAAGCAATGTAACAAGCTGTATCAAAACACACAATTTTTAGAGACAACAGTTTCCCAAATAAATTAATAGCTACTGTGGACTACAAAGGTCAGTAAATACAAACATAGACTTTGCTTGAATTGTAAATTACTACTTTTCAAATAAACCATTCTTTTCTTTTGTTTGAATTCTCCTAGAGGCACATTCATCCATGTTAAATATACACTGGAAAGGAAGCTGATCTGTGATTTTTTTTTTCTGATGACATTAAAAATTCTGTAAACACAGTGTCATTTACGGGACTAATAACTTAGAAGGTAATAAATGAACAGGGATACACATGGAAAATAAAATGAGCTTTTTCCATAAAGCTCTGCTGTGCTGTGATTTATTCAGTGAGTGCAAGTGGCAGGTTTGCCATAAATAGGTTACTTTTCTTGACAGACAAATAGCTGGCTATCTAACCAATGTAAACAGCAAAAATGCTATAATTGCACATTTGACTTGGATCAGAAAAAGTGAGTATGGGAATGGCTCTGAGAAAGTGAAATGTCTTAATTGATATTCTAAACTCCTAATATATAAGTAGTCTTTGATTTGCAACTGTTCATTTAGTGGCCAAAGTTACAACAGCACTGAAAAAAGTGACTTACAACCGTTTTTCACATGATCCTTGCAGCATTCCAATGGTCACGTCATCAAAATTCAGATGCTTGGCAACTGGTTCATTTTTATGATGGTTGCAGTGACCCATGGTCATATGATCTGCTTTTGCAACCTCCTGACGAGCAAAGTCAATGGGGAAGCCAAATTCACTTAACAGCCGTTAAGCCGTTACTAACTTAACAACTGCAATGATTCACTTAATATCTATGTCAAGAAAGATCACAAAATGGGGCAAACTCACTTAACAACTGTCTCACTTAGCAATATAAATTTGGGGCTCAATTGGGGTCACAAGTCGAGGACTACCTGTATTGCAAAATGTTTCTTAGGTTCCTGAAACTTTAGAAGGATCAGATTCCAAGGTGACTAAAAACTTAGATTAAGTTCTCCTTAATTAACCATACAAATTAAGGATGAGAATCTACGGCCATATCCATAACACAGGGTTGAACTAGTGCAGGAAGCATTTCCTCTCCTTTGGAGTTTTTTTTGCAGGAATTCCAGATTTTTTAAAAAGTCCACAGTGCTCAAATGTAGCTTGTAGAGTTCTGCTTTAGAGTTTTCCTGTTTCATTGTTTATCCTATTTCAACAACATGTGATTTGCCCTCCATTCTTGTACAAATGAAGAGGGTTCACATTATCCAATCTCCAGTGGAGCTAATTTGAGATGCAAGGTTCCAATCAGAACATATGGAAAGATAGGAATCGTTTGGCTTGTATTCTTTTCATGTATTGGCTCAGAGATAGGAGACCTGCTTAAGATCTTTCAAGGGAAGGAATCCTAGAAACTCAGGTCAGTCAGCCTCCTTCACGTTATCTAATGAACTGGACTGTCTTCCAAAAGCTCCTGATTCAAAGTGCTGCTGATAGGGAAGGGGCTGGGGTTTTGTGTGTGTGTGTCTGTGTGTGTTTTTGAAGAAGAAGGTTTCAATCTACACCCGTTTCCAATTCGTTTCCAAGTCCAACTCAAAGTTTGAACATTACCTTTAAAATACTTTAACTACATGAATATGCCAGAAATAACTCTTTGGATTCAGCAGACATGTTTTTTTGATGAGATCAGGATTCAGCAGCCTGCGAAAACTATGTTCCATGTAAAGTAGTGGGTAGATGGGATAAGATAATATTGACCACAGGATCCTCACCCAGAACAGGGTAATCCACTAGGGGAGTCAAACATGGTAGCTGCAACCATGTGATCAAAACCCGGTTCCTTTTTTACATTAAAAAAAAGCATATAAAAAGAGGGCAGCGCTTTAATTGCAGTCACCATCTTATTATTATTATTTTGTCCACCCCATCACCCCTCACGCTCCTGACCAGACTTCAGAATTGCTTCCTTTTTGTGTAAACTCTTTTCTCTTACTGCTTTGGAGATTGGTGAAAATGCAACTTCCTTGCATTGGTTCTTTGCTTATTTCATAGATGGATTTAACGGATTCTAGGTCATATTTCATGAAGGGATGTACTTAAAGAATGACACATGGGCAGTGCCATTGGGCAGGTCAAGTTACATAACATACTGTGATTCATTATGAGCTACATTTCCCTACAAGGTTGTTCTCTACAGGGGGATCTTACATCATGACATCATCATAACAGCCCTATGAGGTAGATTGCAGAGGACCCTGAGCGCTTCCATGGCTGAGGATGGATTTGAACTCAGAGACTTTGTACTTCTAAATCAATTGCCCGGGGTGTCTAGAGGCAATCAGAAGCTCAACACATTTGGAAGGTGCATGTTGGGGATGGCAACCTACAGTAAATGATTATATATAGAGAGAGTGTACCAAAAGTGAGGCTCCATAGATGATCTATTATATAAATTACATTAAATGCTCAGATTGGTTGCCATTTTTTTCTAAACATGGTTGATGCGTGACAACATGGTTGCCATTTTCTTCCTTACTCATTTGACCCATGAACTTCTAACATTCCTAAGTTCAGTAACTTTCTTCCAGAATAAAGTATGGATAAATCATGTTGTGCTTGGTCTATAGCCCCCGACATTTTGTGCACTCGTTTTCTGTTTGTGGATGTAATCAGAATCATATGAAATCAGTTCCAAAATGGAAGAGGAAGAGCCAACTTTGAATAGCCACTTGGAAATCTTTTTTGCAAGTCATCTAAGATGAAAATACTTGGGCTGCTTGAGACAGAGGCACACATGGAATATTTAACTTGATCAAGAGTTGATCAAAAAAATTCTATTTTTCTAAGAAAGCCTTATTCTTTGTTTCTTTAAAATAAGAAAAAATATATAATTATTCTTTAAAATAATTTGTCTTTTCGATGAAACTACACTTTTCTCACATGTACCAACCGTTGCAATTTAGGAACAAGTATCTCCAAGAGTATAGATGTTGCTGAACAAGCAGTTTTGTGCAACAGATCCAGCAAAAGCCTTTTTTTTCCCCAAGCCAGTACAAGCCTTTCTTTGTTAAACAGACTTTTTATGACTCGTGCTTTGTTTGTTTGATTTTTGTCTCTGTTTTTAAACAAATGTATATTCCTATAAACTGGATAAACCGAATAAATAAATACTTGAAACTTGGCAATTGTTCCCTACTTAAGGGAATCTGGCAAACTGAAAGGCAGGCTTTAAAATGTTCTAAATAGATAGATATAAGGAAAAGCTCCTCAGTGTGTCTTCAAAGCTACTCTCCCCTTGATACCATTACTGTTCACCATCCCAAAACTGAGCTTGGGCTTTGAAAATGAATCCACCCTTTAACAGAAGTGAACATTTATCCTAATATATTACTGTAAGAAGGGGCTTAGTAGAATTACCGCAGCCAAGAGTAAACCTCAGCCTGTTAGATAACAGAGGACTCTTTATATTTAATTTATATGCCAAGAGTGTGTAATACAGCTGGAAGAAGCCTGACTTCGGGAGTGCAGTGAAAGTGCCCAGCCATGAACAACAGGTCGAGAAGGGCAAGACTCTTTCAGAACTCCAGGAAGCCATTTAACGCTGGAGCTTCAAGGAAGGGAAACAGAAAATGCGGGATGCCAAAACGTTGTCTTCTTTCGCCCATTTCTTCCACGTCTATGCACTCGTTTATCTCCAGTTTTCTCCCTTTAATAAATCGGATCACAACCTCACTCTCCCACCAGTGAATCCTCCGAATGCAGCGACGTTTGGATTTAAGCCCCGGGCTAGGAAGGAGAGACGCGTTGCCTAATTCTAACGCACTTTCCCACCGCGATGAGACAACTCAACGCACGTTCTCAGAGAGGCACTCCGGGTTTACCATTGTTGCTGAAATACAGATTCCCGAGAGGACAAGTGATTGGCGTAACCGTGGCGCTAAGTTCAGGATGCCGGAGCAGAACCATCTAAAGGCGCATTTCCAGACAAACTCCATTTTCTACGGCTAGGGCTCCAGGGCAGGGCAGGACAGGACAGGACCGGGAGTCAAGCCTTCTTCTCCGGCTTGCGCGGCCCCTACGAGCAATAACTTTTCCACACCACGGGGCCGATTCTTCCAGCCCTTCTCTTTGCATCAGATAATGGAAACCAATTGACATTATTTATGCCTCTAAAAATATGTAAGAGGTTGAGCCATTCCTCATGCGGACGAGCTGTGATTTACGGGATGTTACAGTGAGAGGCTAATACAAAAGACAGGGGGGATATTTTACGGGGCTGCAATGTAAACAGCTCGGGCGCAGAGCCCCGTTTTATGGAGCCCCTGCAATGGCACGCAATCCGACAGCGGCCTGATTTACGGCCCTATTTAGATAACTGTGTCCGGAGTAGGGATTGGCGGTGGCGTCAAGGTCACAGGACGTGCCAGGGTTGACGTTTCGCTGGACCGCAGCGGCGCAGGAGACGCCGCCCAAGAATGCAGCCTCCGGCGTGGGGGGGGGGGGAACACCCTAACCCACCAACCACCGGTGAAAACCGGTTCGGCCGCGGGCTTGCCAGACTCTAGAGGCGCTGTCGAGTCGAAGCAGAATTCAGAGATCAGCGCTGGAGCCGGGGATTGGTTGAGACGGGGACGCGGCCACTGCCTCAGCACCAATTAAAAAAAAAAAAAAAAAGAATTGATTGGTCGGTAAAGCGTTCGCGAACGCTCTCTTTGCTATTCGCTCCAGTCGGAAGCAGGTGTTGGTTGGTCAGATTGAGAAGTTTGGCCCGCGGACTGGCGGAAGTTTCTGGCTGAGCGAAGAGTTGGGAAGATGGATTCTCCGGCTCAGCGTCCGGAGGTGCTGCATTACGCTGCCTGCGTAACAGACCGACTTTTTTTTTTTTTAAGAGAAGGGGGGCGGGAAGGAGAAGCCTTCATAAGTGAGAACAAAGGACAAATTCTAAATTGGTAAGACGAGACCTGGAATACTGCGTCCAGTTTTGGTCACCACATTACAAAAAAGATGTTGAGACTTTGGAAAGAGTGCAAAGAAGAGCAACTAAGATGATTAAAAGCCTGGAGACTAAAAACATATGAAGAACGGTTGCAGGATTTGGGTTTGGCTAGTCTAGAGAAAAGAAGGACTAGGGGTGGCATGATAGCAGTATTCCAGTATTTGAGGAGCTGCCACAAAGAAGAGGGGGTCAAATTATTCTCCAAAGCACAAGAGGGCAGGACAAGAAACAATGGTTGGAAACTAACCAAAGAGAGAAGCAACCTGGAATTAAGGAGAAACTTCCTAACAGTGAGGACAATTAACCAGTGGAACAGCTTGCCTTCAGACGTTGTGGGTGCTTCGTCACTGGAGGTTTTTAAGAAGAGACTGGACAGTCACTTGTCTGAAATTGTATAGGTCAGGTCAGGATCTCCTGCTTGAGCAGGGGGCTGGACTAGAAAACCTCCAAGGTCCCTTCCAGCTCGATTCTGATTCTGGTTACCGGTGGCATTTGCCAGGGACAATCATCGTAAACAGATCCAGTACAATATTAATACTGCAGCAACAATATATCCTCTAACATGAGCTTAAGTGAAATCAACTAACAAGGATTGTGCAGCCCTGTGTGCACAACGAGAAGTATCTACTGTATGGCGCCTGTGTAGAATTTATGTTACCTTATGTTATATAATGTAATATTCTATTTCATAGCATATGTTCTACTGGGCGTGCCAAATTAGTGTAAATAATTCCTTACTGCTTTATATAAAACTCGGATGTTATATCTACAAGATTACATTGAGAGTGAATCCAATTAAAAGATAAGCAGTAATCAGTTTCAGTGCATCCCTTGTTTGTGGCTTTTATTTCTAAATAACATTCCTTAGAGATAAGCCACATTTTTCAGATAAATGTGCATATGATTGCAGACATACATGGAAAGACATTTGCCTTATATTAGAGTGATTGGCCTTTTTAAGTTGTTACTGCTCTCTGAATTTTCAAGCAACTCCAGGCATTTTGCCTAGAAAGGGCAGTGTTCATTTGCCTGATTATCTAGCAGTCATCTGCTAGTGATATATTTTGCAGAAGAAAATGGAGACAAAGAGTAAATGGATACAAATTTGACATCAGAAATGACTATGACAGGTAATTAAATAGATGACATTGTCAGGCAGAGCACCTAATGACTGCATTGACAAATACTGTCCATTCCAACCTATTTGTAGAGACAATCCACTGCCTTCCAAAGATAATCCAGGAATGTTCCTGATCCCAACCTTCCACTTTAAATATTATTTTCCCATTTTCCCATTGCCCTCAGTCTTGCTGGGCATAGCTACTTTTCGCACTTGCATGACATGCTCAAAAGATGTGAGTTTTTTTGCCTGTTTTAAGTATTGCCTTAAGAGAATGGTCAGCTTTTATCTAGCCCAGGAATGATTGATTGGTTGTACTTTTATAACGATCTCCAAATTTAGTATCTGAAGATGTCTGTCTTCTTTTCTCATGCTCTTTTTCAGTGGTCAGTTTTCACAGTTTCATATTGCTTCAGTTATCCATAATCATATTGCTTCAGCAATTCTGATATTTACAGTCTTACAAATGTCCTTATCCTTCATGTTTTCATTACTTTCTTCTGATGGTAATGATTGATCTCCTGGCTACTTCTTACCCCCTAGCCCATCTTTATGTACTTTTGAACTTGAGAAAATAAAACTAACTGCACTTTCACTTCTTTGCTGCCAACTGTGATTTCAGTATCTCATGTCAGTGATGGCTAACCTTCTCTCTCTTTTAATTTAAGAATTTAAGGATTCTTAATTTAGGAAACCCAGATTTCTACTTTCCATTTTTAATTTCACAGCATGTAGTTCTAAGTTTACTTAAGGTTAGGGTGGAGCCTAGTGATTATGATTGTTGGAGAGTGTTGTTTTACAAGGAACTAGTTTTTGGATTTTGGTTTTTATTATTCCTTTTGCATTTTTATTGCTGTTGATGTGAGCCATCCAGAGTTATGACAGATAAGCTGGGCAGTGAGATAAGTCAAATAAATAACTAAATGAATGCTTCCTGTTCAGCTAAGTAGAGGGTATTGTCAGCATATCTCAAACTATTAATGTTTAGATCTTGATTCCAGCTGTCCTATCTTTCAATCCTGCCATTCTTATACTTGCTGAACAAATTAAACAAGTATGGAGACTATTTTCTCTTTCTCACTCCTTTCCAGTGGTGAAATCCAATTTTTATACTACCGGTTCTGTGGGCGTGGCTTGGTGGGCGTGGTGTGGCTTGGGCATGGCTAGGTGGGCATGGCAGGGGAAGGATACTGTAAAATCTCCATTCCCACCCCACTCCAGGGGAAGGCTACTGCAAAATCTCCATTCCCTCCCCACTCCAGGGGAAGGATACTGTAAAATCTCTATTCCCACCCCACTCCAGGGGAAGGATACTGCAAAATCCCCATTTCCTCCCAATCAGCTGGGACTCGGGAGGCAGAGAATAGATGGGGGCGGGGCCAGTCAGAGGTGGTATTTACCGGTTCTCCGAACTACTCAAAATTTCCGCTACCGGTTCTCCAGAACTGGTCAGAACCTGCTGAAACCCACCTCTGGTCAGCATATCTCAAACTATTAATGTTTAGATCTTGATTCCAGCTGTCCTATCTTTCAATCCTGCCATTCTTATACTTGCAGAACAAATTAAACAAGTATGGAGACTATTTTCTCTTTCTCACTCCTTTCCCAATTCTGAAACATTTTTTCTAATTCAGTTCTTAACAATAATTCCTTATTTATTATAAAGATTATCCCAGATGAATAGCACTTCAACCATTATAAGTCTTGTTTATTTGTGCACTAGCATGTTATTGCAAGTTTCCAGAAGCAGACTTTAGAAAAATATTCTACAAACTGCCACTGACCATTTTTCCTTCACAGAAAAATAATTATTAAAAGCATCTGAGTTTTGCATTCTGCATTCACATTCTACCCCCCCCCCTTTTGACTTGATCTCTTCTTATGGCTTAATCATTTGATAGATTTAAAAACCCTTCCCCAGGATACCAAGTTCATCTTGCACAGTCCTACCAGATCAAACAAAACTGTAAACTAATTCCAACTTTTGGCTTTTGTCCAAACGAGGGTTGAGTTGAACTTGAACAAACCGGAGGTAGTTGGGGAAGGTCTCTCAGCTAAATTTCTGATTTCTATACAGCTTTTCAATGGCATCTCAGAATGGGGAAGAATAACATCAAGAGACCAGAAAGGAAACAGCAGAAAACAACAGCAAACGGACAGGAGGATGTGAAAACTGGGAAAAGTGGAAAATAGCAGTGACAAATTGTCCTCAGAAGACTTTTTTTCCTACTCCCCAGAGGATTCGCCTGGAAGGAACTACAATATAAGGAAGACCCAAAGGTGCTTTTTCGAGAGGCAACTGGACTGAGTTTTCTTTGAAGACGTTTCCCTTCTCACCCAAGAAACTTCTTCAGCTCTGTCTGCAAGGAGTATAAATCCTTCCATTCCCCACCATCCAGCCAGAGCTGAAGAAGCTTCTTGGATGAGAAGCGAAACGTCTTCAAAGAAAACCTAGAAAATCCAGCTACCTCTCGAAACCTTTGGGACAACCGTGACCTGGGTGACGGTGAATCTCCATAGACGTTTAAATGTAAAGAAGAGTTTTCCCGGTTGAACTACAAGAGAGCGCCCCCACGATTCCCTCGGGTGGGGAAAAGAGCCTGAATCGCAAACCGCGGCCCTTTATCAGTGGGATTTCTTAGGGCCAGACTCCCTGCAGCTAGCCAGGCGATTAGATAAAGGAACCCGACTGCTTTTCGAGGCAGCGGCTGACCATCTGCGCAACAAACCGAGCGCGGAGAAACTTCCCCAGAGCTCGGAGGCGGCCGACGGGAGGCAAGCCTGGAAGATACGAGCACCCCCCCCCCGGGGGCCCCCGGCTCTTTTGGCCGGCGGCGTTCTCCGCAGGCGCAAGAGGGAGCCGCTTCTCAGAGAACCGCCTCCCACAAACGCTGATTGGAGGATCTGGTTCTGATCGGAGGGTCTGGCTTTGTTTTTAGCAAATCGGCGCCCTCGGGGCATCTCGGACTGCCTTCCTCGTCTGGAAGTCGGGAATGCCGCGCTTGGGTATTGAAACGATCTGTAGAGCGTCGCATCAACGGACGCTGGATCGGATTCGTTTTACGTGCTTTTCGACTTGTAAACTCCTTGGGTAAGGACAGCGGGACGCTCCCCACAGGCACTATATTGCTGCTGCTTTTCTGCACTTCTATCCGGGAGTAAGCGGCTCACAGCAATCATTTCATTCAGAGGCGCTTTTTCTTTGTTGAGAGTTGCAAATTTTTTATTTTTTATTATTATTATTATTTTATTTTATTTTATTATTTTATTTTATTTTATTATTTTATTTTATTATTTTATTTTATTATTTTATTTTATTATTTGTCAAAAGTATATATCATGACATTATTTTATTTATTTTATTATTTTATTTTATTTTTTATTTTATTTTATTTTATTATTTTATTTTATTATTTTATTTTATTTTATTTTATTATTTTATTATTACATTTGTTTGCTGCCCATCTCGCTTTGAAGAGACTCTGGGCGCCTCGTGATATTAAAAGCAAACCGTAAAAGATAAGTATTTCTAAAAACAATAAAAATAGGAATGCAATCCAAAGTAATTTACACGCACTTCGGGATGTGTCTTCCTGTGTAACTGCAAACCGAAGCAGGGTGCTTGGAAGTAATCTCTGGCCTTGAAATCAGTGCTTCCCCACCCCCCATGATTTCAATAAAAGCTTCTCTCTCAAGCTCTAAGTGATCCTGTACAATGTTTATCCAGTTGATACCAAAGTAGACAATCTTGGTTAGGCCACCCGACTTGTAATGGGCTAATATAATCTCCCTACAGCTGGAAAAAAAAGTGATGTTGATGCTCAGGATGAAATATGGATACTATAGTGATAAAAAAAAAGATAGGTTATCCCTCATTTTCTCATTCTCAGGCTCTTTAGGGGAGGGGTCCTCTCATCTTCACTTAAGTTTCTCCGAGAATGTAAATCCAAACGAACTACAGGGGCTTCCTAGCTATCTGGTAGTGTACTGTGTACTGTGTACTGTGCTCCTTAAAACCAAATTAAAATTAAATTGTTGAAAGCCATTTGGAGAGGAAGTTAGCACCTTCAGAGGAAAGTTACATTTTGGACAAGAAGATCCCCTTCGGGAGGCTCTCTCTTTTTGGATGCCTATCTATGCTAGTAACCAAGAAATCCAGAATAAATTCAAATGTGTCGCAGCAGGTGGTAACACATGATCTACATTTTTGTCATTGTAGATGCTAAATACGTAGTGAAACCTCCAGGATCTGGGACATCACAAAATCATCCAAAAGTATTTAGTTGTTTGATAAATAGAACTGCCTTTCTGATGTGCTTGAAGAATTTAAGTGGAGACAGAGCAGCCTCTCTCCAGATACTAGCAATGAAAACCTAGCTTGAAGATCCGCTACTGAGCATAGAGCTGCACTAGATGTTTATACTTGTTAGGAGGAAGAAGAGGGAACTCTCTGCTTGGCCTGGTGGCTTTCAGGTTCTGGTGAATAGAAGAACAAGGGTGTCCACATCCTTCATTTCAGAGGATGGTATGGTGGAGTGGAATTAAATAGAGGAAAGTCCTATAATGCAAATTGTATTCTTTGGCCTCTTTTAAAGGGCAAGTAGGTGGGCAACAAAGATGGGGAGAGCTAGAAAGGCACCTTCACAACTTTCTTGCACAATCTTAATGACCTTGAAGAGGAGAAAACTGAGACAGTTGTTCCTGATCAGCTACGGAGGCAGATTTCTTAACAAAGAAGGAGACAGAGTACTTGGCTACTCTGTTCACCAGAGACCAGAACTGCAATTGAAATAAGTCACATAAAATGTGTCCCCTTCCAAAGTAAGCAGACATTAATGATTTGTGTAGTTGGGTGAATTCATTTAAAACACCAGGAAACAATCTTAAAGCATTTCTACCCTAAACTACAGTACGATTTTTTAAAAAAATACACACACATACACACACACACACACACACAATTTAATGGTTAGCATACCTAGCACTGATTTAATAAAGACTCTCCGGGAATGTTATTGGCATTTTTCCTTTGGGGCTTTGTTTTTTTCTGTCTCAAACATCAAGAAATTAAATGTTTGAAGAAAAGAAAGCCAGGCGGGACTGTTTGGAGACAGTCAAAATCCAGTTTGGCCCTTCTCCAGATCATGCTGCTTTTGCAGCCCCATGGGACCCACAGATCCCTCCCAAGGAAATGCCCTTTTGTGTGCCCACATATGCAAACAGCCCCTTGTCAAACCATAGTCAAATCATCAACAGCAGCTGTATGAATTTCTAAGAAAAGAATGCAATTGTGTGTGTGTGTGTGTGTGTGTGTGTGTGTGTGTGTGTGTGTGTGTGTGGTTTGGTTGTTTATGTATTTGTGACATAGTAGCAAAAGAAAATGTATTTCTCCGTATATGTCTTTATATGTGACTCTACACAGAGATGTGCACATTCCTTAATTGTTGAAATAACAACCCCCCTTTTAAATTATCCCTATAGACACTCAAGTTAAAATCAATTATTTATATTCTCAACTACTATGAAAATTGCAGTGATCCTTTCTGTGAATAGGGGAAATATATTTGTGTTTAGGAATTTTTGCACACAATCATAAAAGTGTTAAGGGAAACCCCATTTATCTGTGGTGTTCAGCTTTGAGTGATTGCAACTGTTTGGTAAAACAGAGACCAGTTTTTGGTCAAAAGAGCATAATTTGAGTGTCAATTCTATTAATCTGAATAACCCTGACAACTTCTGAGAAAATGAGACACAAGAAACAGTAAAAGCAGTTATGACCACAGAGTTCAATCCAGGTAAAATGGAGATTCACATCTAAACCCCACACCTCTTATAACCACACCTTAATACCATAGCATATTGGGTCCTATATAATTCAGTGACATTTATTAGCAAAACAATGGCTATCCATTAAGACATACAATTGTGGAGCTAACTCCTAAGAAAATGTGCAAACAATTACTCTGCTAATGAGGAAATATTTCCATGTAAGCCATGTGCACTGATACAAAGTAATTTTAATTTGGTATGAATTTATAGGATAATCTAATTAATTTTGTATACTGTTAAGGGACAATCTGACAACCATTTATGATTTTGCACAAAACGTTGAAGAAAGAAATCCAGCCAGAATGTAAATATTAATTACAAGAAGTTGCAGTAACAAGTTTTTTTAAAAAAAAAAATCAGTAACAGGTTTTTTTAAATATGTGGAAATGAAAATAATGCTTTCAGATGACAGTGAATAATAATTTATTTAGCCCTAGGTGCTTTGATCTAGGTTGATTCCAGTAAATAATGCCTTTTTGGAGAAAATTAGATGGAAATTTTTACAGATTCCATACTAGCTAGAAATAAAATTTGACTTGTGGAGTTCTCTTGGCCGATTCCAAATTTAATTTTGAAGAAATTTCAAAGAACGACTAATTCTTTATGGATTGTGGAAGGAAAAAAATAAATAACAGGAGGACTGATAAGCAAAGAGCCTCTGTATGAAGCTTTAAAGAAAGCTGTGTTTAAAACTACCGGCTGACGATTTTAAAACTACCAAAGGATGAACGATTTCAAAAAGGGGCACCCAAGCAAGACCAACGTGCACATAGTGAATACCAGGCTGGATCCAGACTGTACCAAAATGGCCAGGACGTTCACGGGTGGTAAGGCGCGATGGTGCCACGCGAGGGGGGGGGGAGAGGAATCAGAAATGTCTTCATTGACCAACTTAGTATGACACGAGATAGATGGAAATGGTTGGTGCCAGCTTCAAATGCAGCGAAGCTGAAAGTTTCAAATTCCGGGAAAAAGAGGTAAACAGCTCACAGCAACCTGGAGCCCACCTTCCTTAGAAGTACCGCCTTTCGGGTGATTCGGTTTGTTTTGACTCGCCCGATAGCAGGCCGATCAACCAACCAAGCAGTCAAATGAAGGGAATTAGAGAGGAAGGTGAAAGATTGCAGAGGGAAAACAGCAGGTGCGGTGCATATCTGTTTTCCTCATCTTCTAAATTCCATATATTTGTCTATTTGCATACAATAATTCCCTTTCAAGTGCTCCATTGGGGGGAATGCATTAATACCCCACACCTTCAACAAAATGCAGCACAAAGCCCACATTTTCCGCAGAACATTCTACCGGTTCGATCGGATTTGTTTCATGATTTGAGGTCCTCGCAGGTTTAGTCAGCTGCGCGGTTTTGTTTAGTACCCTTTTCCAAAGACCGAGACGATCTACTCCCATTATATGCCACCACATTACGTTCCAGGAAAGTTTCACGCCAGAGAGGGAATGTGAATCGGATCAAGCGCTATAATTGGAGTTATTGCAGAGTAAACAGATTGCCTTGCCCTTGGGGAAGGGCTCACCATATTTATTTGTTCGTTTTGAAAACCTTAGCCTTAGAAACGAACATGTTTGTGGATCGCTTGTTAGTTTTGTTGTAAGAAACTAAGGCGATGATTTCGTTTTGCAGCAAATAGATCTGCGGTAGGAGACGTTCGTGGAATCCCGGCGGGGGATTTTTGCATTAGGATCTCAAGAGGGCCAGAATTCCGTTTTTAAAAAAAACAAAAACAAAAAAACAACCCAGCAGTCACAATAACACGACTGTTGCCGACTCCTAACTAGACTTCTAGAATGAAAAATAATTCGGGTGTGGGGAAGGGAGGACGGGAAATGGATGGATATTGCCTCCGAGACCCATTTCTTCGCTCCTTCTGATTGCGCACCCGTGGCCGGTTGCTAGCTCTTGACGTTTGCCATCTTTTAACGCACGGATCGCGGAGCTACACAACCCCCGAAGTGGCGCGCCCTTGACCCAAGCCCGGGCGAGGTTTCCAGTGGCTAGCCGAGGACTCACGGAGCGCTGAGCGACGAAGCCGCCGCCGCCACCGCTGCTTGGGAGACGGCTGAGCTCCGGACCACTCCCGCAGCTCAGCTCTGGTCGTCCCTTTGCGGAGCTCGCGTGGCCCAGACGGGAGCGGGACAGGGGCTGAAATGCAGCTCCGCGTCGCCTCCATTCCCCCCCCCGGAGGGGAGACTCGTCCCAGCCTCCCGGCGCCAGGCTCGCCGCTACCGTAGCCCCCCACCCCCTCCAAGGCATCGCCGGCTCCAAGGCATCGTCCCCATCTTCTGCTACCCCCTCCAAGGCATCGTCCCCATCTTCTGCTACCCCCTCCAAGGCATCGTCCCCATCTTCTGCTCTCCCCCCCTCTCCCTGGGCAGGAGGGCCCCGCATCAGTCCCTGGCCCACGGGCTTTTCCGGGGGAAAAATAATAGGTTGGCGAAGGAGGCTCCACGGCATCGTCCCCATCTTCTGCTACCCCCTCCAAGGCATCGTCCCCATCTTCTGCTACCCCCTCCAAGGCATCGTCCCCATCTTCTGCTACCCCCTCCAAGGCATCGTCCCCATCTTCTGCTACCCCCTCCAAGGCATCGTCCCCATCTTCTGCTCTGTCCGTCTCTCCCTGGGCAGGAGGGCCCCGCATCAGTCCCTGGCCCACGGGCTTTTCCGGGGGAAAAATAATAGGTTGGCGAAGGAGGACGAGTCCTTGAGAGCCCCGAGGGGAAGACGAGGCTGGATAGAAGGGGTAGTAGGCATACCGGTAAGAGGAAGACGAATCAAACGTCCTAAAGAGGAACAGGCCCGATCTTGCCCAGTAGGATGCTCCTCCGGGAAACGGCCGCTAGGCCACATCCAGAGGCGCTCTGGTTTTCCACGACTTCGCAGGGAATCGGCGTGCTGAATCTTGGCGTCGGAAATGGGCGAGGTGGAGAATCCAACAAAGCTTTTAGCGTCTATCACCATAGGTAGAGCATAGGAATTCACCCTTGTGGAACTCACGGCCACAAGGTACAGCGGCAGCGCACGAGTTGGGGGGGGGGAATTGGAATACAGATGCTGTAATGGCATTTAAAGTTAGGCCGGCGGCACTTTCCTCCCTGAATCACATTTGGCAGAGGAAATACAGACTACGGGGGTGGGAGGCACGTTTCCCGACACTGTCCGGACGGCATTCCAACAGCCTTTACAGCGTGGGCACGGGATCGGTAGACTTTTTGAGCCCGAGGACCGCTCAGGGCGATCCTTCCTCTCTCTCACGTCCTTTCGGGTCACTCTGCCAAGCAACGGCGAAAGGGCCACTGGCAGAAACAGCCCTGCTGCAAAAGGGGGCTCTGGGAGCAGCAGTCGCGAATTCTTGTGATCCCGCGATGGGGGGACCCGACATGCCCCTCCCAGACAGGAACGTGCCAGGGGCGGGGGGGGGAAGGCGAGAGTGGAGCTGAGAATTGGGTAGGCCAGCGGCGAATTGGCGCGGCTTCGCTTAACTGTTCCTTCTCTCTGAACCATGAAAACGCGCGTCGCCTTCCTCGGAACAAGGTCTTCTAAGATCTAGCGGTGGCACGGGGTGGGGGGGATCATGGGAAAACATAAGGGAAACGGAAAAATATCCCGAAATGGCAACGCTCGGCTCAGAATTGTGTCGCCCAGGCTCAGAATTTTGAATATAATTGTATATGGTATCCTATTAATAGGGTGCGCGAAGCAGGGCAGCGGGTGGGGGGAGGGGGGGGAGAGCAAACGCTTTGAAAGCGAGGGCGGAGCTTGCTGGTCCCCTTGGATACTCTCCAAAAGGTAAATGTCCCTATTGACTGGCTCAGAAAAATTGCCCAGCGAATTTGTATCCGGCTGCTCCTTTCCTGTCCCTTTGCTCAAGTGCTGAAGGCTCAGGACTGGTCAGTCTCCAAAGGTAGAAGAAGCTCTAAATCGTCGGTGGGAACTAACCTTTCAGGAGATCCGAAGGGATTCGGGACGGCATTCCCCCCCCCCAATCTGGGAGAAGAGGACCACCGATCAAAACATTAAGGGCTTGGCCTATTTGTACCCAAAATCACATAATGAGGTTGTTGAGGCTGAAACTTTGAAAGCTATACAACAACGAATAAATAATTACACCACAGAATTGTTAAGCTCTCAAAGCAAAGGGCTAGCTGGTTACCCCAGGTACATTTTCTTCATCTCAGCACCCGACTTCAGACTAACCTCTTTTGCTTTCATTGCTTGGGGTAATGTTAACTATTCTGGGGTACGACACCCTTGGAATCGCCTGTTCAGAGATCTACCAGTAGATTTGGATCTCTCTTTTTCTAATGCCTGTGCTATTGAAATATCCTTCTCCAATCGCATTCACTCCAGATGCATTGGATTACAGCCCCCATAACCCTCAACCAGCACACACTTCAATTTTCCTGGAGGGCAGTAAATGGACTGACAGAGAGGGTGGCCAGGCACCACTGGAAGCAGAATGCAACGCAATGCAGTTTCCTCCAGAAATTATTGGGTTGAAGTCAGTCTTATTCTTTCCACAATCCCGATGCCCTTCCGGTATGCTTGACGAACACTCTGTCCTTAAAGGAGCTAGTAGGAATGATGAATCAATGCATTTGGTGGGCTTCTGCAGCTGGAGAAGACAGCTTTGCCACTTCCAATGGAGACACATTCATTACACTCTCTTGGAAGCTGGTCCAGAAGACAGAAATCTTGGCTTGGTTAGTGCTCCAGCAGAGAAAAACAAAAACAAAGGTCCACCAGCCAGAAAAATATAAACTTGCTGCAGGCAAATGAAAGTTAGGGGTGGGTGTGGGGTGGGCGGACTGATTACTGGTCCATTTGATCATTTTTTCATTCAATCTTGATTTTCTTTCTCTCTCTCTCTCTCTCTCTCTCTCCCTCTCTCTCTCTCTCTCTCTCTCTCTCTCTCTCTCTCTCTCTCTCTCTCTTTCTCTCTCTCCTGGTCGATTTTCTAGTTCTGTTTTTAATAGAAAACATCATCTGTGATGAGAGAAGCAGCATGGCTGATACACAGAGAATTCTAAAGAGTGACATTCAGGCACAGAAATGCCTTGCACAAGACAATTTCACTTACCTATCGTAGAAAACGAATTCAGGCCTGTTATAAACCCATGTTACTTCAGTCCAAAATGCCAGGAATAAAGAGTGACTCAGGGAATCTTCCAAATTTCACATGTCCACAAACACGTTAAAATACGTTCCAGTCTGGATTTTCCTACTGTACTAATGTCTGCACCCGCATTACTGGAAGCAACCCTTTTGATTGTAATTAGATTTATTTCTGACTGCTGTGTACAGTATTATAGATTTGTTCCTAGTTGGTTATGACTTTGTGAACAGGAGAAGATGCAGGCAGTATTTGGTATTTGTTCAGTCCAATTATAAAAAAAAAATGTGTTGCATGAATGGTTTACCAATTTTGCAGCCTGGTTCATCATTTCTAATAAAACTGACTAAAAAAGCTCCACTAAGATTACTTTGTGAGTGTTGGTTTGTTTTCAGTGTTTATTCTCTACTCCATACAAGGCACTGGAATTATACAGACCAGAAGCATTAATATTCTAATAACTATTGGACCTCACTGCCTACTTTGTTGTCTGCCATTGCCCTTCATCAGGGCAGTTCCTCGGAGAACTACTCAATGTCCAGTTTTTCCCCTCTCCACGTTTAGGAAAGTGGGCAGATAATTGCACCCTAAATCTAATGTTTTTAGGGTAACAAAGATTATCTCTTTATGATGCATTTTTGGACCCCTGAAATATTGCACATTAACATTTAAACCTTTCATTGCACTAATAAAAACAATCTCTTAATCAATGGCATTGATTTTCTCTTTTCCCTTTTCAGAGTGAACACGATGGCTTTCACCTTTCCTCAGGTTTACAAACTTCTTCCAGTCCAAATTTTAATTCCTCCTTCTTCCTAATGGCTGGAAGAGGAAAATTTCGGGCTCAGATTAGGAGTAATAAGAAATGCATTTTCCTCACCTAATACCCAAGACAACAGAGCCCCGTTGACCATAAGGATAAAGCCTCAACCTCTACTGCAAAACTTGGAGCAGTTACCTGGACCAAAGTACAGTTCAGATCTGGAGGAAAGCTCTCCCACACAAGATCAAAAGAATTTAAGAAGACAGAAATCTGGAATATATACAAATTGGAGATACTTAAAATATCCCCCCTCCCCTTGGGCTTATAACGTAGTGAAATTAGATTGTCCTGAAATAACAACCCTCTTCAGCGAACGTAGATGTGGATTGATTTCAGGGATAAGTGAGAGTCCAAGAAAATAAAAGACGTACCATACAGTATTAAATTCCTGCAGGTTAGAACTACCCTCTCTCGTCTTTTATTATTATTTTGTTGCAGTGGGTACTGGGGCAATTTCGAAGTATCCCTCTTAGATTGCGATCACAGCCTAGTTCTCTGGGAGAATCACCCGATGGAGACGGGCTGCTGAAAAGCCTCCTTACCAAAAAAAAAAAAGAAAAAAAAAGGAGACGCAGCCTGCCTCGCCAGGAAAGCGCGCTTCGGTAGGAAGCGGCGCGGGTGATGCCTGCCCTGCCGATCCGCTTTCGGTCGTCGAAGGCCCTTCCAGCGGGGAAGCAGAGGTCGCGGGAGCTGCCGAGGTCTCTCGGTTTCTGGCCCCTCGAAATCGCGCGGCGCGGCCTTCGAGGCAGCGGCAGGGAGCAGCCAGTTTCTGGCGGTTCCACCGCGAAGAGAACCGATAATGGGGGAAGCGGAGCGATCCGAGGCGACCGAGCCCTTAAGGTCAGGCTTCAGCTCGGGACAAACGCCTTTCGGTCTCCAACCCAGGGGCAACTTCCTGGGGGAAAGAGGAGGCGGAGAAGCCTCGCGGGGCTATTCCCCCGGCAGGGCAGCAAAGCCGGCAAGGCTGATTCTAGCGCTGGGCTCGGTCTCCGGAAGACCTCCGGAAGAAACCTGGGATCCGCGCTTCGGCACAAACGGGGAGAAGGCCGCAC
>QLTV01000092.1:193897-232735 GCA_003457575.1 Thermophis baileyi | reverse complement strand
CTCCTCCGCCGCCGCCTCCGGAGCTGGTGTGTGCTGCGGCCGGGCTGGCTTCCTCAGCTTCGCCCTCTTCGTCCTACGGCAGCAGCCCATCGGAGCTGGGCGGGCGTCTGGTTGGGCGCCGGAGGGCCGGGCCGGCGCCTGGAGCCCCGCGCAAGGAGCGGCGTCGCACCGAGAGTCTGAACAGCGCCTTCGCCGAGCTGCGCGAGTGCATCCCCAACGTGCCGGCCGACACGAAGCTCTCCAAGATCAAGACGCTGCGCTTGGCTACCAGCTACATCGCTTACCTCATGGAGGTGCTCGCCAAGGACGGGCCGGCCGCCGAGGGCTTCAAGGCCGAGCTCAAGAAGGCCGAGCCCCGCGACGCCAAGAGGAAGCGCGAGCAGCCGGTAAGAATCCGGGATATATATATATATATTTAGAGGGGGGGGGGAGATGGTTGATGCTCACGCGGAGCCTTGGAGGGAAGGGCGTTTTCTAGGATCGGCAGGATGTAGACTTTGGTCGGCGCTCTGCATATGCTTAGAGGAGATCGCGTCCTTCATTGTAGGTCAGAACGTGGGTACCTCGCCTCCAAATCGCTACCCGACAAAGCAGCGCATAAACAAGTCGCGGTTTGCCAAGAGCGGGTGTGTCCTCGGGTAGCGGGAACTTGACACGTGTGCGGGAGCACCTCCGCATTCATTCCTGGCTTGAAGAGGCCTCCCCAAAATTCCAGATCTGATCCCCTGGCCTCGCTAGACAAAGCTAGAAAATTTGCTTAGTCTTTTTGAAAAAACTAAAATCTCAACCGACGCTTTGGCAGTGGAATGGCACTAGACATAATATTGTTTTAAAACAATATCTTTAATTTTTTTTAAAAAAAGAGTGGAATCCCTTTTGTTATTTCCCGTGTGGCACTTCTGAGATGGAAATATCAGCATATGCTCCCTGCCCAGCTTCAGCTGGTTTGGCAGTATCTACCCACACATTTCCCCAAAGATGCTTCCCACCCTCCCCAAGGCGATTGGACTTTCTTCGGTTTTTTTCATTCTTTCCTTTACAAACCTTTCTCTTTCAAAGAACTTTCGTTTCTTGGATGAGAAACGAAACGTTTTCAAAGGAGAAGGGAAAAAACCCACACAAAGTCCAGTTGCCTTTTGGAAAAAGTATCTTTGGGACAACCATGATCTGGATGATTGAGAATCTCCATAGACGGCCACAGGTTTCTATTGCAATAGTGGTGGCTGTGTCTGAATAGTACAGTTAAACCTGGTGCTTAGATACTGACTTTGTTTACAAAGCATGTAAATCCAAATTGTGATTTGCTTGTTTGAGATGCATTGTGTTTTGTAAACCAAGCTTTTTTAAAAATTCATTTAACTTGAGAATTTTGTAAATATACTCAGCACCCCATCATTCTTACCTTGCAGTTTGAAAGTAAACACTATGAAATTTTAGTGGCAACCCAAATGATACTGTGGTCCATTTATATGAAATTTGCAGATGAGCAACCATAGAGAACTACACATTTCCAACAATAAAGGATGTCAGTTCCAGGAGAAGGGGCAGACTGTGGCTTTGGAGGTGGTTGGTGGTATTGTTTGGTGGTGTGGGAACCAGCTACATAAATAAGCTAGTTATTTAATTGTGGATACACATGCATTAGATTAACACAAGAGGAGACTGTGTTTGTCCAATAAGCCAAACATTAAAAAAGTGACGCTAATATTAACATTTACTACATTTAACAAATACAACTTCTAGGTCTTTATTTGACCTGTGTTAACTGAATTGGGTGAACCATACACCTCATCTACAACCCTATAAAACCAGTAGTAAAGCTCACTCACACACACATTTTTATCTTTGAAGGTTTTGAAGATGCAATAGAAAACCCGTGATCTAACTTCCAAGTGAATATGGTTAAGCATTCTAATGACCTTGGAATGCTGTTGTTTTTTTTTAAGTCGGAGGCCAATCCTATGCCCCTACTTATGTTTCATGTGACATGACCCAGAAGAAAAGTTCTTCTTGAATTGAGGAATGATGTAGCTGGGAGATGTTCAGTGAGTAAAAAGATTGTAAGTGCGAAAGGAAAGCCAAAGAGACAGAAAGTCCATATATGAGGTTTAAGCTCGTTCTTGAATTAACAATTTCCTACAATATGTTGGATTATAAAGTAGCTGATGCATCTGGGTTCCTGCAACATACTGTCATATTAAAAAAAAAACATGTGGAAATGCATTTTCCCCACCACATTTAAGAGTCTTTAGCCCTGATTAAACTTCTTGTGCGAACACAGCCACGGAGGCGCTCTTCTCCAATTTCCTTTGTCTCTGAAGGAATATTTCTGCAACCAGCAATATTTCTATGGGAATTCAACAGGCAAAGATGCTCTGTTTCAGTCCTGGCAGGTTTTTGGTTTTGACTCTCAATCTGAAGATGTTGGTTTCCTTAAGAAAAAAATCCCCCATCTCTTGGTGGTTTCATCCTGCCAGTAATCTCCTTAGGCACTGAAGGCTGTGCAGCACCAGTTCCTTCAACGGCCACGAGGGTTCTTCAGCCGCGTTAGGCTACAGCTCCCAGGCACTTAGTGAAAGAGTGGCTCAAGAATGTAGGATTGTAAGGCCCTCTGGGTCAAACGTGGAGCAGTGGCAAGGAATATCTTCAAGGCAGAGACTGAAAGTCCCGTGGAGTCCTGCAGTCAGAGGAGTGATTCTGTTAGTGGATGAATGCACTACAGTGGATTCATACTGCCAAATCAGCCCGGGCCATTAGTTTACTATTCGGTATTCACTGTGTTGTACAAAACCTGAAAACTAGTTAAATCTAGATGAGTTAGTATTGTGTGAGCCTCACTTATAGCCAAAGTATGGCCCCAGTCCAGCACCCGCTTGCTCTGCAGTAAATCTGCTCCGTGGGAGCAGCTGGGCAGAGGATTACAGGATCCAAACTTCTTTTCCCCTCCGCGCTACAAGCTCCCTGCCTCGCCTCGCCTTACCTTATTTTAGATTTCGGGCTGCCAAATACGTGACTACCCCAACCCCTCTGGGTCAGGTCTTCCAACCTCGATGCCCTTTGGGAAAGCCGAGGAAGCGGCGGCCGAGGTGGCGTGTTAAGAGCGCGCTCGAAAGCGCTCCGGGTTCGCGGCGGTCTAGCTAGACCAGAGCGAGGGGCTCGTGCGCAACCTTGGCTGAAAGCAAGCGGCGCTTCTGTTCGTGAATTCCCCTCGAAAAGGAACCGGACCTTCCAAGCTGCGCTAGCGGGACCAGGGTCCTTTTCTGCCGAACTGCCCCACAATGGTTCGGGGCGGAAAAGGCGTCGCTTCCTTCCTCACAATCTGCGGTGAAGAGGCCGGAGCTGGTCCAACCTTGGCCTCTCTGCACGGAGCATCTGAAATCCCCGGGCTCAAGCGTGGCAAGCGGGAGCTGTAGCCAGCCGCTCCCGAGACGCCACTTTCCCTGCCCAAAGGCACTTTTCGGTGACTTGACCTCTGTAAGGTGGTTGATAAGCGCCTGACCTCCGCCTCCGAAGCCTCGGGCGGCGGAGCAAAGCCTTCTCCCTTCGGGAAAGGCAGACACCACTTCCCCCCACGCGAGGTGATTTCTTTGGGTACGGATTCTGTTCAAAATTACAGCCCTCACAAACCCGAGGGAGCTGGAGAGGAGACGTAAGATGTCGATGTTTAAGAGAGATGGGGGACCGGGACCGAAATGGAGGGGAGTATTGAAGAGAACGGGGTGAGGTCCCCGAGAGACTGCAACAAAGCGTCCCCTTTTCTCTTTCTCTCTCTTGGAAGCTCCAACTCCCCACATTTTTTTTCAGGGCGTCCTTTCCCATCATCTCGAGAGAGAAAACTGAAGAAACTGAGGAAACTAGGATTTATAATCCAGCACATTTGGCCACTCAAAGCGTAGCCTTTGCTAGCGATTGCCCGCCATCCTGCGATGCAGACACAGCCGGCGTACAGATGCATTTGGGCCGGAAATACTGGGGATTATGTGCGGCTTTGCGGTTACTCCAAAAGCTTCCAGCGTACCGCAAACCCTTGTTCTCCAGTAAGACACCACAACACTCGGAAGGGAGACGGCGCTGCTGTATCTGCTTGCTTGCTTGCACGGAATTAAGTGGGGCTAGGCTCAGCCGGAGTCCCCGCCGAATAAGATGGGTAGAGAAGGCTTAAAACTCCAAAGCTTTTGAAAACTCCTTTTGACAGGTGGCGAAAAGCTTTTCTCTCCCGTGCTCTTCCTAAAGAATGGACCTCACTTTTATTGGGGTTGTGGGTGGAAAGGAGGATTTTCTGGATGGATTCCGAAGCCGGAAAGCTGTCAGATTTAACACGGGGGAGGAGGGGGAATTAAGATGTAATGCAATCCTTGAAGTTTTTTTGGCCAAACTTAGCCAAAATTGGACCTCAATAATCGTTTACTCTTTTTTGTACTTCTTCTTAAGCCATTGCATCTGCTTTGCCTTTTTTTTTTTTTGGCGTGGTTTCTTCTGTGCGGGCGAAACTCCCCGCTGTAGGACCCGCCACCGAGACTTTGTTTTAGTGCTTCAAAGGAGATTAAAAGTTTCAAAATTCGTCCAAAGTTCCCTGCATGGATTTTTTTTTTCGTTTTAGTTTTAAATGCTGCTCGGCTGGTATGTTTTTCTGGAAAATTTCTTCTCTCCCCCCCCCCCCCACATATACATACATTGCAGTTTGCCACCAACACTTATATGCTCACAAGAGTGGAGTCTTTCCAAGCAAAACAATAGTCGAAGCTCTCTGCGGATTTGATTTCATTTCTGTTTTTCTTTTCCCTGGAATCTCACTCCGTTAAACAAAACAGACCCTGGTCCCGTGTTTTGCTAAACTGTTCTGCCCAATGTCTACGGCTGTCCATGGCTCTGCCGGAATGGTGAAAATGCAGCCATTGACTCGGGATATGAAAGGCAACGACCCAACCTTTTCCTTTCCAGTCGGCTCGGCTGACTGAGAAGGATGAAATTCTAGTACAAGCATCAAGTTCGAAACCGCGTGATTGAGTTTGCAAGTCTGTGTTGCCTGTTGTTGAGATTGTATCAATCAAAACTCATACAATTACGGAGAGATCAGTCCTAATCGCTCTTTCACCAGGTCTGCTTTTTGTGTATATTATTTATATACATTGCATGCGTTTATAATACGATACTGTTTTATATACATACTTGAAGCGACTGTCACTTGTCCATTTCGGGATCCCGAGGCCTGGATTCCCAACTGAGGTATGCAATGGGTGAGAAGTATCTCCCCTCCTCCCCCTTTTAAACGAACTATATTCAGTTTCAGATCTCTTGAATTACCTTCGGGGGGGGGGAAATAAGGGGGAAGAAAGGACTGAAAAGGCACATTTCAAAATCCAGCAAATGAGTTGTTTAAAAATAAGCTTTTCTTTTTCTTTAAAAACTTAAACATATTCACCATTCTGCGTTTACATTTTCCAAGAGCCTGTATAAACTTTCTTATTTATTCAGTGCTGTTGCCCAAACTTTTACTGAAACCGACTTGGCAATTAGAGGCTCATAAGGAACATAATTTAGTAGGGCCGGTTGGGTTTACCAAACACGGCCTTCGATATTTATAAAAAGGCAGTTAATAAAGGCAAGGAATTTATTGCCTTCCTCCTGATAATCTAATACTCCAAAAGAGCGGGAGAACGCTGGGTTCTTATTTACAGCCTCTCGAGGGAAATTTGCAAACAGAGGCATCAGGTAACCAAAAAGCAGTCAGGCACTGCCTCCTGTCTTTGTAGGCTGCCAAGGTGCGGGCTTACTGCGTTTACATGCGATTAAGGGCGATGGGCCTCTGCGCCGGAGTTAAGCCTGGGCTTAAATGCCTTCCATTGGCGCCTTCGTTTGGGCTGGATCGAGACTGAGAAAGACGCATCGCTTTTTCTTGTATTCCACCCCTCCGACTCCCACGTCTGATAATCACGGCGAAGCTTTCTTTTAAAATAACTCTTTTCTGTCTCTGTCTCTCTCTCCCCCCCCCCCCTTCACTTTTCTGCAGCAGCCCGTGGGATATTCCCATGCTTTAGGTCAAGGCGAAAAAAGGCTTAAAGGCAGGACTGGATGGCCTCAGCAGGTCTGGGCGCTGGAACTGAATCAGTGACCGTCCGGAGTTCCCATTTGCGACGAAGAAGAATCTAATAACTGCGGTGGCGAACCGAACCCGACGGGATGGCCCGGCGGGACTCTTCGCAGCTCGCCTTCTCCCTCTTTCCTTCCGTGCCAAAGAACAGCCGTGCAGCTCTTCCCTTCATTTGCTTTGGAAACGTCGGAGGGCCTGTGCAATGTCGGAGCCGCGGTGGAGGATACTATAACCCTACAAAAGGAGGAGGCGAGGCCGAAAACTAGCCCGCAACCCCTTGGCTGAACTTGGATCTGAACCTATTCATACACACGTGCTTCACTGTCTGTGCAACTCTCTACTTTCTGGGAACCTCGTCGGAAAGCCGAGCATTTGTGTCTCCCACTCCCTGTTTTAAATTTGTCGGTACCAGGGTGCGTCGTCCTCCGCGTAACTCTACTCTTTCGGGGATTTCGCGGAAGGTCTGAAGCGCCAGAGATGACCTCCCTCCTTTAAAACAAAACAAAACAACACCCCCCCCCAGCCCTGAAAGAGTGGATAGAGACGGAGGGCTGACTTTCCAACCGCCTGCTTGGATTGCCTGGACGCCGCTGCTTGGAGAAGGAGAAAGACTCTAATGAGCGACGGAAAAGCCGTCTAGGCACCTCTCCTCGGAAGGAAGGGAGAAGCGGGGGGGGGGGCAACACGGGACCGCCGTTCCTCGGTCAGCAACAGGGCTCTTCGTCTGCCCCTGGATTTCGCCAAGCAGCTTCCGCCCCATTTCGTCACCGCGGCGACCTCCTTCCCTCCCACCCTCCCCAGCTACCAACTGGCCGGGCCGGCCGCGCATGATGAGGGTCGATCCTTTTCTCTTCGGCCGGCCCAGGTAGGCGAAGAGACTCCGGGTACCTTCCTCGACCCTCCCTGCAGCGCCAGCGCCTCTGTGCAGAAGAAGCGCCGCCGGAGCAGGTTCCCGTCAGGCTCTCGGTTCTGCAGCTGGTGATCCGGCTAAAACCGGTACCGTCGTCGATCTGAGATTGGATCTGGGCGCTGTCGCGGGAACGGCGACGCCTTCCAGAAGTCACAGCGGCTGGTCGCTCGGAGGTTCCCGCTTTTATGAAGGAGGCGGGAAATGTGCCCGGTCGGCCACCGTTAAGCACTTTCTAACCACCCATGGATATCAGCGGGAGAGTTACGCACATTACCATAACCCTCCCGTTGAAATCCATGGGACATAACCATGCTTCCCTTGGGCTGGACTGTGCTTAGTGCTTTAAAAATATGTAAATAAACAATACATCGAAGTCCTCCTCTCTCCCTCCCCGTTTTTTTGCCTTCCCCCCCCCCCAGCCTTCCACTCCCATCTCCGTTGTTTTTATGTTGGATGTATTTAAACTACCTATGTGGGTGAATTTGATACATTGTCTGTACCGGGTTTTCTACCTCAGATCTGTATGACCACTTCCTAAGAGACAGGTTTGCCAAGTCAAGTATTTATGAGGATTTTAAAATATTAATATTAATAATAATAATAATAATAATAAAGAAAAGCTTTATGGAAAAAGAACAACATACCACCTGGCCTCTCTCCCTTCTCTCATGACATATTGTTGGAGTGCAGAGAGGCAAGCCTCATTTTTTAGGCCTGGCCATAGTTCTTGGGGTGTTTATTGGGGAACCCCGAAATTCCAATTATAGAAGAAACCTCGGTTAGATTCAAGCAGCAGGGAAGGAAGCTGTAAAGATGCCAAAGCCAAACTAACTTAAAGAATTGGGTTTTCATGATTTGCGCAGGTTGTTAGCTCAGCTCCTTCTCTTCCTCCTCAGTGACCGATGCACCTATTTTTATGCTACTATAAACTATCCAGCAACGTGAGGCTGAGGTATTTCAAAGAAATAAATATGATGTCAATTATATTTACACAAATATATACAGTACAGAACACAGATTTATTTGAAAGAAGCGTAATATTTAAAAAAAATGCTTCATATTTATTGATCTTACTAAATGCCAGCTTGGTATCTTAAGCACATATGACAGTCCTATGGAGGAAAATGTTTATAGTTGCTTGATAGTTTGCAGACCTAGCAGTATTTTTTTTTTGAAAGCCCTAGGCAGCACCCCTCTCCCCCCCCAGACATCACACAGACCCTGATTCACAACCTCCTTAAATGTTAGCACATAAAGAAGCTTTTGAGTTGTTCTCTTGCAGTTTTAACAGAACCAGCACTAAGTTAAGCACTAAGTTTAGTCTAAGCTATTTGACACAGATTGAAACAAATGCTTAAATATATCTCACTGAAATGAGGGGAATTTGAAGTGATTTCAGTAGGAGAGATGTTTAGCATTCCAGAGGAATCAATAGGTTAATACAGAGTTTTGTCATGTTAAGACTACCCTTAAGTAACAATGGGCAACTAGAATCCCATTAACTTGCCTGGACTATTAAAAATGACTGGTGCTACCAGACTCCTGATTTATTGCTATCATAGACAGACATGACTCTCTTCCTGCAATTAATCCAATCCAGTGTTTTTAGAAAAAGCAGACAAAACTAATTAATGAAACACCAATAATTTTATATAACTAGTTCCATAGCCTCGGCTGTTCCCCCACCACCACCACCACACACACACACACATCCCATGGCACAAATGGTGGAAAGTGGAGGATACATTGTTGGTTATAATATAAAACTTTACAGGAAAGTTTTGCCAAGACCAAAGTTCAGCAATTTGAACGTCTTTTTATTCCTGCAGAATCATGGTGTTCTGTTACAGGAATAATTTCTTAAAGGGTTTTTATGTGCCTCATCCTAAATAATCCTTTCCTAGCTCAGATGTATTGGGCTACTATTCCCCTCCTCCCCAGTCAGCATCTGCTTTTCTGTATCCTGCTCAGCCTCCTCAGGAAATCCATTGCAGCTGCTTGGTTGATTGGCAGTTCTTGTTCTGTGATCAAGAGCTAACATTACAGGCGTTTGGAACTGCATCATCATATTTGCCACAAACTTTCAGGGACCAGACCTCACACAACAGCAGTCTCCTCTAACTTTAGATACAGATGTTTGATGCCACTCAAATGCTGACTACATGTGCATAACTTTTACATGTAATCTGTTATCTGTCATGGCTTTTCCCAGCCAAGAACCTTCCAGATTCAGAGAGTTAAAGCAATAGCAACATCACTTAGACTTATATACCACTGCATAGTGATTTACAGCACTCTCTGGGTGGTTTACAATGTCAGCATATTGTCCCCAACAATCTGGGTCCTCATTTTATGACCTAGGAAGGCTGAGTCAACCTTGAACTCCAGGCTGTGGGCTGAGTTTGCCTGCAATATGGCATTCAAACCCCTGTGCCACCAGGCTCAATAAAGTCTCCCTATTGATTTTCAAAGAAATGTCAAGAGAGTATACAGTAGGGGGCTGCCTTTTTTGTGTTTTGCATCAGACTCTGCCTAACCCCACCTACCCAAACCATGCCTCTATCCAAGATTAGAAGAAGATGAAATAGTCAGGTCCAGTGTGAAACCTCTCCTTTGGAGTGACTATTGCATTGGGACAGCTGAGAATCCAAGATCCAGATCCGCTGTCTATGTTATAGCTTTGTTGGGGGGGGGGGCTTATGAGCTTGTAGTGAAGAAATTGCCATTGAAGTAAGGCTAATGAGGACTTCCACTGGATTCCGAGCTTTCAGAAACTTGTTGGGCATTAGCTCAGTAATTTTCCATAAAGGGAGCATAATTTTCTCCTCCCTACGTAGCAAGTCTATCACTTCCCTGGAAAGCCATGCAGCCACTTTAAATATGCATTACACAGTCCAACTCAAGTAAACTTTGTAAAAGATAACCTCGAAGCAAACATTAAGATGGCTAGGTCTGATCAATACAGTCATCTTCTATGTCTCATGGCTTGGAAAGAAAATGGAGAATTGGGAGTTGTGTCTGTGTCCTGTGTACATATAAAAAGTACAAATGTCTGGATCTGGATCACTTCACAACTGTATGTTATACAGTTATACAGTAGCTCCACAGAACTTCAGGGGAAGAACAAAAAGAAAAAGAAAAGAAAATCCAACTTACTGGTTTGGCCAAGAAAAACAGTCTCTTTAATTGGTTTCTACGTCACAGTAAGTAAGTTCCAAGACGTCTTTGCTATTTATTTTCCTCCTCAAAGATTAGTTTCGTAGTAAGAAAAAGTCTTTTCCAATTTGAACACGATGGCAATATTGACTGGGAAATTCTGGGTAGTTTATGTTCACCTTTCTAGAGGATAATCAGATGGAAGAACTGATTTCGAGAATGATTCTTTCAAAAAGGCAGATATTTTCAGTCATCCATTGCAAGAAGACAGGAAGCATGCAGAGGCAGACAGACACCTGCACACACCATTAGGGTGCTTAACTGTGATTATCATCTTCTTTCTGTGTACAGGTAGTCCTGGACTTACACAAACAGTTCGTTTAGTGACCGTTTGACGTTACAATGGCATTGAAAAAACTGACTTATGGCCATTTTTTATACCTATGACCATTGCAGCCTCCCCATGGTCATGTGATCAAAATTCAGATGCTTGGCAAATGACTCATATTTATGACGGTTGCAGTGTTCTGGGATCATGTGATCACTTTTTGTGACCCTTTAACAAGGAAAGGCAATGGGGAAGCCAGATTCAGTTACCGTAACAACCATGTTACTAACTTAACAGCTGCGGTGATTCACTTTACAACTGTGGCAAGAAAGGTTGTAAAATGGGGCAAATCTCACTTAATGAATTTCTCACTTAACAACAGAAATTTTGGGTTCAATTCTGGTCGTAAGTCAAGGATACCAGTACCGATTTTTTCTACTTTATCATTTGGAATTCTATCAGGAGACCAGGATATTTGTTTAATCTACTGTACTCATTTTCCAGTGATGCAAATACAGATCTTGCTCAGAAGTGAAAATATATAAAAGTGGTGTACAAATGCATAAGTAAGCACACTTCAGAATTTTTCTGTTAGTGCATTCATTGCATTGATGTGAAGTTGCTGCTAACTTCATGATAGGGATTGCTGGGAAGGCATTCTCCTTAAAATGTAAATCCTTAAGAGAATTCATAAAGATATTAAGATACAGGAGATCAGTACGAATGTTATGCATTGGCTAAACTTTCAAGGAATTCAAAAATTCTGGAACCAACTGATACAGAATCTGTGGGCAGCTGCACTTTTCAAGTTACAAGCCCAATTGTTGTTGTGCCTGCTCAGTTTGGTGCTCCATTATTTTTCTTCTCTACAGCAGCCTTAGAGGGAAGGTGACAAAGGTCCTAGGCATCATTTAGGCAAACTACTAAAACAGGGGTGTCAAACTCAAGGCCATAGGCCGGATCTGGCCCACGGGGTGCTTAAATCTGGCCCACAGGGCTGCCCTGGAGACAGCGAAGGACCGGCCCGCGGTGCCTCTACCAGCAAAAACGGAGCCTGGGAGGACCATGTGCAGCCCTCCCGAGCTCCGTTTTTGCTGGCAGAGGGTTGCAAGAGGCCGTGGCAGCCGGAAATGGAGCTCAGGAGCCAGTTTTCGCTGGCAGAGCACTTGGGCCACCACAAGCGCCCCCGACACAAGTAATGTTAAGCTGGCCATGCCCCCCCCCCCAAGGTCAAACATAACCCTGATGCTGCGGCCCTCAATGAAATCAAGTTTGACACCCCTATACTAAAACAAGTGAAAGCTGCAGAAACATGCAGGTCTAGGAAGCATTCTCTTTTTCTCCTTTCCCCGAAGAAAAGGTGATCTATTTTGACTTTTCCAGTTGGCAGTGAGTTCTGGCATGGCCTAATGGCGGAACCGCGAATACAGAAATAGTTCAGACACCAGTAGGTCATCTTGAGCAAGCCTGTTTCTTTTAGTTTTAGTTCATTTGCTCCCTTGGATGTATCCTCCATACAGAGTCCAGATTATATCGAGAATATAATACATACAAGCTTCATCTTGAAGTGTTACATGTTCATTTTTCCTCTAGAAGAGCACCCTCTCCACAGGTTGGTCTAGGAGTCCCCCAGTCAATGGGTCCAGTTGAAAAAAGGCTTCTCTACAGTTCTAGTCAATATTTTGCATTCTCTGCCTGAGCCCAAAAGACCTGGGGCAGGAGGGGGTGGGGGCAGAATGAAATAGAAATAAAATCATATGGCTGGAAGGGATCTTGGAAGTCTTCTAGTCCAACCCCCCCCCCCCGCCCAAGACAGGAGTGTTATTCCATCCTGGACAAATGGTTGTCCAGTCTTTTGTAAAAACTTCCACGTAGATGTAGCTCCATTGAAGGCCAAATGCTGAGTGTAATTGGTCAGCCAGCAGTGTATTCATCTGGTGGTGGTAGTGTCAGATGGATATGCAGTTGGCTGACCAGTGTGTGGTTTGAGATGCATTTCCAGAAGGGAAAAGTGCAAGACAAAATCCAATTGCGTTTGTGGTAAAAGTGCACAAACCAGACCTTAATGGTCTTCTGATCCTAATGGTTGTACACCAATGCTACTGGTATCAGGGTAAAAAGAGATAAAAGCCTAATATTTGTGAATACTTTCTCCTGTTAAATTGCATCTCAGGAGAGGATAACCACACACTTAATTGGAAACTGGAAACTGAATTGGAAAGGGTTTTTTTTTTGTTGGACAGGAAAGAAAAATTACCTTTCCCTCTCCCTTTTGCAGGAAAAGGGCAGAGGGATATGAGATGTGCCTCTTTGATCCTAAAGGCTAACCCTTGCCTTATATCATGTCAACACTTATCCCTGCACAGTTTAAAGTCTTGTCACAGCATTTCTCAAAATCTTAGTAACCTTCTCCACCCATATTGCTTAATTCTCTATTGAGAAACTGGAGAGGGGGGGAGTTCAGCTCTCTTCCTTCAGGTAGATTTGAGCTCTGCAATGAGCTGTGGTTTAGGGATTACTTATATGTTCAGAATTAAACGGACTGGTTTAAAAATGGCGGAAGGAAAGGCCATTGTTAACATCAGTGAGATTAAATTTTGAACACTCTGCTCCTCCTTTATGACTCTCACCTAATGTCATAGCACTTTACTGTACAAGATTAATGAATTTAATTAACCAATTACTTATTTATTATTTATTTATTCATTAAAGTTTTATGCTGCTGAATTTATCAAATTCATAGCAGCTCACCCCATATAACATGTAATTTACAACATAACATATAATAAAGCATCTTCAGGGAAATAAACCAACTTTTAACTCAAATAATAGTACAGTTAATGGAAAAAGGCAGCTTTACTTGGAACAGCTTACATCCTGCAAGGATACCATTAACACCATCAAACATCCCAAGGACCTGTCTATCCCAGCTCCTTGGGAAACACTAGATAGGTGGATAAAAATACCAAATCCAGTCTGAACATCTGGTTGACTGTGCAACAAACCATAATATAATGTCATCAAACAGTAACTGCAGCTGGTAGCAAAAAACAGTAATAACATCTGGTCCTGGATGGTACACAATCGGGAAAGCCTTTGAAAGTATTCAGTCTTCAGGCTTAGCCTGATTGCTGGAGGAAGACTGTTCTAGGCATTTGAAATTGTTACTGAAAAATAGTATTTTCTGGCTATTGCCCCCTTATGCCATGAAAGGGGGTTGCTACACAGGGCTTCTCCATGAATATTTTGGAAGAAATAGTCCCCCACTCTTCAGAAATATAGAATATGAGATATGAGACATGGAGAAGCAAAAGTTGGTTTTGTGCAGCAGGGTATTTATAGTATTTACAACATATATAAATTATATATAAAATTATAAATAATTTTGATAATAAATAATTATAATTTATTATAACAATTTATTAATAATTTTGGAATCATATTTTAGTGCATCGCGTTCTGAACTCCTGTATCTTCTTAAGCTGAATGCCTCATGCTTCACATTCATTCCGCATTATATAAGAACAAAGGCAGCCTGAATATTTTGATAACTGCTGGACTAGATATTTGCCCTTTGACACAAATAGCATACAATAAACATATAAACCGGGGCTAATGTCTAGTACCTCTTCTCTCCACAATTCAAAACATCGCTGCTGCTTTCCTATTGTCACAGAGATTATTAACAATTCTTCAACTTTATGTTAGTACCTCTATTCCTAAATTTGACTGTACTGCTTTTGGTGGAGCTGTGTCACATATTCTTATCATCACCTCCCCAACCTACTCTCTCTCTCTCTTTAGTAAAGGCCAATGTCCCCAAATCCCACTTTTAAGCACAATCTTTTATCCTGCTCCCACATAATATATTTTTGTTAGACCTAATCTAAAAGTAGATTAGAAGATAAGAAAGTCAGTTTGATGTAGTGGCTAGGACATCAGTCTAGCAAAGCTGGTTGGGGAATTCTGGGAGTTCAAGTCTGCCAGGCTTAAAGTTGTCAAGGTTGGAGACCCCTGATCTAGAACCCTGGACACTGTGAGTTCTAGTCCTGCCTGAGCCACAGAGCCAGGGGAATGACCATGGGCCAGTCACTCTCTCTCTCTGCCCTAGGAAGAAGGCAAGGCAAACCACTTCTGAAATCTTGCCACAAAAATTCTAGAGACTTGTCCAGGCAGTCACCAGGAGAAAAGGCTGACTTGACGGCATACCCCCCCCCCCAAAAAAACTGTTAGAACATACAAAAGTTCCTCATTGTATTTGTGATACTCTTCAATGTACTCATAGGACTTTACGCATGTGATCAATAACAAAACTCGTACAGTCTTGTTTTAAGGTAGGAGAAGGTTACTTTCCACATACTACATATAGAAGGCTGAAATAACACATGGCTTAAGGTCAGGGAGAGGAATTACTGAGTCTCGCAATCCCTAATTCATTATCTAGGCAATGAAAGAGCAAGTCTTTATCCCTTAACACTACAACGCCATAATGGGCTATTGTCAATTTTTCCACTGCAAGCCTGAAGGCGAAAAACTTAATTATTATTCCTTTAAACTGGAGCTGCGAATCTTCGAATCTTCCCCCTTCTAATGGTTCCACCGCATTGGCTAATCACTCATCCCTCTGCCCTGACAGTGTGCCTAAGCAATGTAGAGGTAAGCAGGGAGCCCTGCAGGGAGCTCCATGACTCATCTCTGCACTTATGTGTTTGGCCTTTTGGCAAATTATCTTGTCTGCCTCTTCCCCCTCTCCTCTCCCCCGCCCCCTCCCCGCCCATCCTTTACACTCCAGCACAGTGTCTTTCAAAAACCACAGGGCCTTCTTGTTGTTTTTCTTGGTATTTATGAGACTATTTATCTGATTTCAAGGGAGCCAATTCTTATCTTCCTGGCAGCATGCAAAGGGTTAAGTAGGACCGCCCTGTAGACAGCACGGAGCCAAATAAAATACCAATCTGACAAAAGGGGGGGGGGGGATAGAAAGAAAAAGCAGGGTGAAAAGGCACATGGAAATAAAGCTGAAATTAGAAGGGGAACGTTGTGGCCTCTGAGAAAGCTGAGATCTCTGGGAAGGAGATATGGTTTCTTTTGCCTTTCTGCTCCTCCTGACTTAACAGAATAACAGAATTGGAAGGGGCCTTGGAGGTCTTCTAGTCCAATCCCCTGCTTAAGCAGGAGACCCTATACCATTTCAGACAAATGGCTGTCCAGTCTTTTCTTAAAAGCCTTCTGGTGATGGAATACCCACAATTTCTGAAGGCCAACAGTTCCACTGGTTAATTGTTCTCACTGTCAGGAAATTTCTCCTTAGTTCTAAATTGGGTCCCTCCTTGATTAGTTTTCATCCATTGTTTCTTGTCTTGCTTTCTGGTGCTTTGGAGAACAGGTTGACCCCTCTTCTTTGAGACAGCCCCTCAAATATTGGAACACTGCTATCATGTTGCCCCTAGTCCTTTTCCCCACTAAATTAGACATACCTAATTCCTTCAACCCTTCTTCATATGTTTTAGCCTCCAGTCCCCTAATCATCTTTGTAGCTCTTTTCTGCACTCTTTCTAGAGTCTCAGCATCTTTTTTTATAGTGCTGTGGCCAAAACTGGATGCAGTATTCCAAGTGTGGTCTTAGTGTGGTCAAGTGTGCCTTGAAGGGATGGAGCAGCAATTGAAACATGCTGAGAAATGGAAGCCACTGCCAGACACTTCAACTCCAGCCTTCTCTGAGGGCTTTTCTCAGGGAAGACCTGTAGGGGAGAGCTTTTGCTTCTCATTGCAGTTGTTCATATCTAGTCCCATCAAAAGCAATGAGGGCTCCATCTAAACCTTTATCCTGTGCTTGCTTAGAGCCAGTGGAGTGCTTTGGAACAATAATGATGTGCCAGTGGCTACACTTTTGGGGTGTCTGATAGGGCCCATCATGAATTGGCAATAACACAAAATGAACATATAGAAAGAAGGCGAAGTTTCTTAGGTTTTAATTTTCCATTTCCCTCTCTTACGTTAGACATATTTCAGGCAGGTTTATATATTTCCTGCTTCCGCAGGCAAAGACATTTATCCACTCAGTTTTGACAGCCAAAGTCAGGAGGGACTTTTGGAACTGGATAATTAAAAAAAAAAAAAAGGTTGGAAGCCACAGATGTTCTTGAGTTTTTCCTGGTTTAAGATCATTTATATGATCTTATTTGCCTGCTATTTGCCTTGCTAACTGGAATCCTGAGGAAATTCTGGGAATTGAAGTCCACACATCTTAATATTCCTGAGGCTGAGAAAAACTTCTCAACTACCCTCTCCATAAACCAGCTACTAGGAAGCCACGGTGAAAGACATCTATGCTTGTCAGCTGACAGGATGCATTTTGTCTGCCACTTGGATGACACCAAATGCTGGGTGCCCTGGCCTGATGCTTATATGAGTCCATATGAATGGTAACTTATCAGAATGGAAATGAAGAAACAATGGTAACCCATCCCAAGGTAAATACAAGGATATTTTATATACCTTAAATTAAATTTTAAAAAAAATCAAATGGGGAAACCATTCCTTTATCACACCCAGCACAAAATGTAGAGTGGGTGGAAAGTAATTTGAATTAATTCAATTTAAATCAGTTTATTTATTCCCATTAACTATTCTTTTTGTGGTTAATTTATTTCTGAGGGGAATTTTTCCCTGAGAATAAATTTTTAATTTATTAAATAATTTTTAAATTTATTTCTGAGGGGAATTTTTCTGGAATGACATTGTACGTGCAAGCTTTTAGGAAATCTATCAGTTGGTTTACATAATTAAAAAACCACAATCCAGCTATAATATTACATGCCAGTTATAGCAGGTTCTTCAAAATGGTCAATATTGGCCCACAAGGATCAATGGGACCATCTAAGGTAGAGTAAATCTATAGAAGAAATATTTCACATGTTAAAATTTACTAGATTTAAACCCATTTTTATTTCACATACTTTTTTCATAAAAAGAAAAGTCATTTGATTTATAGAAACCTGTCCATAAGTTTTGATGAAGTTGCTGGAGCCTAGTCTAGTGTACATCTTTTTAAAAATTGGTAATATATTCTGATATAAAATTTCTGAGACACCAGGGGTTATAATATTGTTAGTTATCTGAATGGCTAGAACTGTAGTTGTAGAAACTGAGAAACTTGAGTTTGGAGGTAGTATCACGTGGATTTTTATTAATGACTTGGGTGAGGGAGTTGAAGAGACAATCAAGAAGACACAAAACTGGTCTATAGTTTTTTTCTTGTTGCAAATCTGCCTCCTCTTTCGGTATCAAAGTTATATATGCTTCAGTCCATGATTCAGGTATTTTTGCTTCTATTAACAAACCATTAAAAACTTCCAACATCGGTTGACTCAGAACTTCTTGCAATTCCTTATACAGTTCCGCTGGAATCCCATCTGGCCCTGGTGTTTTCCCCTTCTTTTGCCTCTTAATTGCTTCTGTCAATTCCATCATTGATATTCGTTCCTCAAATGTAATCTTAAATGTTTCAGGTAGTTTAGGTATTTTTGCTTTTTCTATGTATTGTTTTATCTTTTCTTCTGATATTGCTTCTTGATCATATAACTCTTCATAATAATTCTGAATCACTTTCTTTTTTTCCTCATTTCGATATTGTATTTCTCCTTCTTTGTCTATCAGTTTGTCTATCATTTTCCTCTTTTTCTCCTTTTTAAGAAAATATTAAAAACAATGTCCACACAGGCTTGAACTGTGGACATCAGTGGCTTAGAATTTAACAAGTAGAAATGTATAATTTTACATCTCGGTAGGGGAAATGTAACCCAAGTGGATAGGATATAAAAGACCTGCCTGTGAAGGTTCTCCACACTTCTCAAGGGGAAGGAGAAATTCTCCTATCACCTCCCAGGGTTGGGATCTCCCCTTAGCTATGACAACAGTAGGGTTCTTGAAAGTGATCTGTAAGAGGAGGCTTTTCTCTTAAGATTTACCGTATTTTTCAGAGTATAAGACGCACCTTAGTTTTGGGGGAGGAAAACAAGGGGAAAAAAATTCTGCTTCTGCCTACCACTGTCCTTAGCCTGGTCAGCTTCAGCACATTAGTTCGCTAGTTGTGAGCGCGTGCGCACGTGCGCTGGCTTCACTCGCACGTGCCTTGTTGGGGCTGCTAAGCAGCTTCAACAGCACAGCTGATCGTTGGAGGGAGCTCCAGTGAGTAAAGCAGGCAAAGCGCAGAAACAGTAAGACAAGGCAGCAGCTGTTCTGGGTTGCCATTTTGGGCTTCATGCCTCACGTTTTCAGCCTCCAAAGGCTCCGTTTGAGAGCCATTCAAGGCTGCGGGGATCACCAAAGCACATCGCTGCTGATTGCCGCCTGAAAATGTGATGCGCAGAGGCCGAGAACGTGATGTGCGGAGGCGGCGATGGGTGGCGATGTGCTTTGCCGATCCCCGCAGCCTTGAACAGCTCTCAAATGGAGCGTTTGGAGGCTGAAAACGCGAGGCACGGAGCCCAAAAACACAAGCCATTCTCTGTGGCAATCTCTGCAGCCAGGAAGAGGATGTACGGAGGCCAAAGGGTGGGGGCCAGAGGTGGGTTCCTCTCGGTTTGGACCGGTTCGCCTGAACCAGTAGCAACCCGCTGGTGATGTCACGGAGCCGGTTCGGTCGATGCCGGTCCGTGGACGGCGCCATCTTTTTTTTGGAATTTTTTTTAAAAAAAATCTGGGGATTTTTTTTTATTTTTTTTTCTTCTGCACATGCACAGAAGCCGAGTTCCTGGCACTGTGCATGCATTGCCATCTTGTTTTTGGCTTTTTTTGTGGGGGGGAGATGTTTTGAATTTTTTGGCACTGCACATGCGCGCGTGCACGAAGCGCAAGTGTGCCCACAAGGCGCAGCCACGCAGCACTGGAGGAAGCAAACCGGCAGCGAGGTAAGTTAGAACCCACCCCTGGTAGGGGCTGGTGGGTGGGTGGGGCTACATTCAGAGTATAAGACACACCCAAAATTTCAGCCTCTTTTGGGGGGGGGGAAGTGCGTCTTATACTCCGAAAAATACGGGTAACTGAAACATGAGGACCAAGGGAGTCTAGATTGCCAGAGAAACTATTGGACAGTGAAGGAGAAGTCCTTTACATATATACACACTTTGCCCATCTCATGATTCAGTAAGTGCATGAATACCACTCTCAATTCACAATAAATTTTATTCTTCTTGAAATGCATTTTCCTTAAACCAGACTGAATGAAAATTGGAAAAAAATAACTTAGAAGATTTGTTGTTCTTCCTGACATTAGAATGAAGCAGATGCAAAGGAACAGGCTAACCTCTTTGGAAACAGTATACTTCTTTTAATCTGTCAAGTTTTAATATGCTGCTCCATCCCTCAATTACACAAAAAGCAAGGATTGATAACTTGGTATCCTCCATAAGTTTTCAATTCCTGCATACCAGAAAGCCAGCCGAATTACCAGTGGGAGCTGGAGTCCAGAGCTTCTGAAGGACTCCAAGATGTCTACTTTGGGACTTCGGGAAGCATCTGAAAAGATAAATAGAACAGATTTGTTCTTGGGGACACATGTAGACTTCTTGAAATGATTGGAGACAGCAAGGCTACTGAGTGTATGTGTATATGGATAGTTATGCCAAACTAGCTTTAGGATCATCATTGCATCATTGCTTTTCATTCTTTACGTTTTCTTAAGGAGGTGCATGACAGTTCTTGTCATTTAAGGTGCCCCCACTCCTAACTTTTTGGATGGCTCCTTTGGTACTTGGGCCATAATTTGTTTTTTATGTCAAGATGGCGTCAAAGATAAGGAGTATGTTTCTGAGTTTGGGGTCTAAAGAGACTGGAGAAATCCTGACCTGGATCTGACCTCAAAGTAATGGCTATAAGCTTTAGTAAGTAACAGTTCCAGGTGAAAGATTTACAATCAAAAGGTCTTTGATCGTAGTCCAGCCTGCCAATATTTCAAGTCCTTGGCTGGATTTTCAAATAAAAACCACTTGAAGACATTTACTTTATCTGTCCTAACCTTTCCCATGTTTAAGGCTAATAGAATTTCCATGCATGACACTTCTCCTAGACTGAAGTTTTCAAAACTGTCTCCTCAGCTGCTGGATACAGCTGCAGAAAAATGAAATTAAAATCCAGTAAAGCATGCATGCGTTCATATGTATATATGTGTGTTTGGGTTTCTCTGTCTCTCTCATCAATCTATCATCTGTCATCACTATCTCTCTATCATCTATATCTCTATCTCTCAGAGATTAGATGGAGATGAGATAGAGATAATTTATCATCTATCTAAGTCTCCTTCCTTTCAGCATGGAACCAAAGTTCTCTGAACCTAGTTGGCTAGTCTTCATGCAAATCAAATGATCCTGATTGGATCAGCATGGGACGTTCCATTGTGTTCTTAGTTTGACTAAAGGTTATATAATTTTATTCAATTGTATTGGAGATATTTTCCAAAATGAAGTAGACATCTCCCCTGTCACACACACAGAAATGCATATTTGGTTCCAAAGGTACAAAAGCTATTGCAGGAAGCCATTATTATAGCCTTTGACTATTTGTAAAGGGTATAAGATTAATCTTGAGGAACAGCGGCAATCAAAGTACTAGTCAGATAGGACAAATTTGACTCCAAAGAAGAATGTATTTTGAAAAAACAACTCAGATTTTGCCCTCTATTTTTTGCTTTAGGAAAAAATGGGGTGGGGGAGGCATATTCAGAGTTCCAAAGTTTTGTTACTGTAACTCTATAATAAAAGTAATTTTAGTATTCATGACTTTGGTATTCAACTGGTCTATCATGAAGGATTAACACTATTCTTTATAAATGACTAACATCTGAAAGAGCAATTAATTAGCAGTAATGAAAATATTTTTTTGGGGGGGGGGAGGTCAAGTCGACTCCTGGCAGCTGCCTGGACTGTAGTTTTCTTGGCAAGGTTTCAGAAATGTTTGCTATTGTCTGCTTCCTAGAGCTGAGAGAATGACAGGCCCAAGGTTAAGCTTTGTGCCTAACGCAGGACTAGAACTTATGGTGTCCTGGTTTCTAGTCTGGTCCCTTAACCACTACACCAAATCAGGTCCTTTTAATATTAGTGGTAGGAATCATTTGAATACAAGCATCTCACTCAGGGGTGGGTTCCAACTTACCTCACTGCCGGTTCGCTCCCTCCCGCGATGCGTGGGCGTGCCTCATGGGCACACGCGCGCATGTGCAGTAACGAAAAATCAAAAAAAAAATTAAAAAAAAGCTGAAAACAAGATGGCGACTGCATGCACAGTGCCAGAACTCGGCTTCTGCGCATGCTCAGAAGAAAATAATAATAATAATAATAATAATAATAAAAAATCGGAAAAAATTCGAAAAAATAGATGGCGGCGCCCACAGACTGGCACCGACTGAACCGGATCAGTGACATCATCGTGATGTCACCAGCGGGTTGCTACCAGTTCGGGTGAACCGGTCCGAACCGGGAGGAACCCACCCATGATCTCACTTTTATACGAGAACTATGGTATAGCTTCAAGTTTAAGACCTAGCCAGTGAGGCAGAGGTGGGCTCCTACCGGTTCTAACCGGTTCTTTAGAACCGTTAGTAAACCAGCGATGACATCATGGAACCAGTTCTTTCGGTGTCTCCGTGGGTGCCGCCATCTTGGATTTTGCTTCAGCGCAGAAGCTATTTTTTGATTGCTGTGGGGGCGCACGCATGCGCAAAGCGCACGGGCGCGCACGGCGCAACCCTGAGCAAACCGGCAGCAAAAGGATCCAGAACCGACCCCTGCAGTGAGGGGAACCATGAAATCAGAACCACTAAAATGTATTAGGATCTAGAACATTAAACCAATTATTTCTGGTAATTGATGTGTATGTTTGTGTGTAAGAGAGGTATAGATTTGTAAATCAGTACTCAGTGCAGCAATCTTTAGCTCATTAAGACTATCTTCATGTTATATTTTCAACTTATCTGTTGAAAAACTTAAATAGCAAAATTCAATCTTATAGCTTCACTTAAACGTCCCCTTAACAATGAGAAAATCTGTTTATTTTTGTTTTTCTTTCTCAGTTTTATAAATCGTATGCTTATTTTTTGACAATTCATAATTTCTTACTTCTGTAAATATATCAAGTTTTAATTTCTGATTTTTGAATTTAGATGCAGATTCTTCCAAGCATTTGCATTTTCAATTGGATTTTTGCCAAATGTGCACGTTTGCCAACAATTTCCATTAATATATTAATATATTTTATATATTTATGTATATTATTTTCCTCTATATTATTTCCACACACACACACACACAAGCAATGTTAATGAATTGTAAAGCAAAACTAAAAACCTTGTAATGTTATAGTTAAGTTCAGTTGCTATAATGAGTTACATTGATTTCTCTCCTATGTCTTGCTGAAATATGGGGATAAGTCTGCATATTCTTTTATGAGCCCACTATTCATTCAGTCTTCTGTAGCTGGTGTTACTTTTGTTCTTAGCACATATTATATCCCATTATATTAGCTATAGCACTAGGATAGACATACCAGCATTTTTGAACTAATCACATTTGGAATTTTAAGGATATGCTTGCAAATGGCTGCCCTTGTAGGCATGTTCAATTTGTATATCAGAATGCAAAATATTGAGATTCCTTTTCATTAATCTTCTTCTAACTCCCCTCTCTAGCTTTCTATCACCTCAATTTTTTTATTCTGGTGAGATTGGTAAACTTTCAAACAAAGCATTGGGCTATAATGTTTTTAAAAACATTGGACCCAGAAGAATTTCTGGAAATGGAGATATTTGAAGCTTAATCAATACATGTTTATTCTTTTTCTTTTACATTCACAGCATTTACATGAAATAAGATAAAATGTAGCCTGATGGCAGCATATTGATTCCATGGCTCCTGAAGAAAAAAAAAAAGCCTAGAAAATATCTCTAAGCTAAGCTAAGCTAAGAATGCTAATTTCCCCTCAGTTCTAGAAGAACATTTTCAAGGACTATATAAATTTAACCCGAGTTCACAAATCGATGGTAGGAAAAGGTTAATCTCCCATTTATTTCTACCATTATCTTCTAATCTGTAATAAGAATGTTGAAAAATAAATCAAACCTTAGTTTTTATCAAATATTATGGGATAGATGGAAGGGAAGAAAAATCTCTTTCAAGGGTCCAATCTACAAAAAGTGTTCCATTTTCAACCTGTTCACTAAAAAGTTAGCAAAACATTTTTTATAACATCTCCATCCCTTTATAGCGTACAAGCCTATTTCTGGAAACTGACAAGAATATCGTCTGTATAAGAGGGTGAGAGACAGGTACCTTGGTTCATATATTAAACAAATGGCCCATTGGGAACCCCATATTAAAACAACATACCTTATGTGCGGCCAGATTTGAAAACAACATTTCATACCGCACAGTACTTGAGTGAAATGGTTCGGCTGAGATTGGCATAGGTGGAACTGATTGGGGTAGATTGTAGGGGTGATACTGAAATATAATTTTATCTTATTTTATTTATCTACATGTTAAATTATTGTATTTTATTCCAATTTCATTTTAAATTGTTTTTATAGGATTTTAGTAATAATTTGTGTTTGGAACTCTTTGATATGGCCTATGGGCTAATCAATAAACCAAACCAAACTAAAGTAGACAAGAATATCTACTTCTAGAGAAGTAGCAGATCCCAGCAGAGCCCCCACAATCGAACACTTGTGACAGGGTTGTGGTCCTCTAGCAGCTGTGAAAAATGTTCCTTATTCAATCAACAAATCACAGAAACACCAACCTGTTGTATTGCTTAGATGATACTGCCCTCTTATGGTCAAAATGCATGCAACAAAGTTCTGACATTCAAGATGCTTGGAATAACTTCACAATCATGATAACTAAAAGAAGTTAGTTTTATCAATATTAACTAGGTTGACAACTGCCTATTTAGCACTTACTTGAGGAATCCCAAGGACTAATTTGCAACTTCTTGCATAAGATCTATCCATCCATTGGTGCAGTTGTGACAAAAACTACCTTGCAGTTTCATCACAGAATAACATTCTTATGGGAGATGAACTGAAAGTGAAAGCGGATTATGAATTGGTTATGGAAAATCTTATTCAATTATTCCTACTGATTTTATTTATTAAATTGCCCATCTTGCCACAAGGCGACTCATTCCTATTGATCTGTACATTTATATTCTGCCTTTTCTCTTGCAACTCAAAACAGCAAATATAATCTTTTCTCCCATTCCCCAATAATACAAAGATGGTTGACTGAAGTCTAAAAGATGATTGACTCAAAATTACTCATATACCATATAGCTGAGAGTAGACTCAAACATCCTGTAGAATAGACCATACCTATGGTTAAAAGGTAGGCATTTCCTTTAAACAAAATGTTGTGTTGCCCCCTCCCTCCCAAGTCCTGCTCTGCTGCCTCATTGTGGCAGGGGTGTATTCTTGGGAGGAAAGTGTGAAGAGCATCAGGAGGGTATGGCCAGAGTATATACTGTATTCTTGGCAAGACTACCCCAAGTGTGAAGGTCATTCCAGTGCCCACATAAAGCAAGCAGGCGCCTATATTGAGCAACAGTGATATAGGAAGATGTTGGAAGCAGATTATCACTTTAGTGTCAGTGGTGAGGGTATCAATTCATACTGTGCAAGAGAAGGCAATGATAAACCACTCCTGTATTTTTACCAAGAAAACCACATGGATAGAAAACATAACATGACTGATGATATAGAGTCAGATGATGGGCCCCTCGGGTTAGGTGGCGCTGAACATGCTACTGAGGAAGAGCTGAGGATCTTTTGAAGTACTCATGATGTTTATGACATAGCTAGATTTAGGGTGTCTACTTGCTGATGTCGCCATGCAGGAAAAGAAATCTGAATTGTAAAGACAGAATTAGAGTAAGATGATGGAACGTAAGCAGGATAAACAGGGAAAAGCTCAACACAATGAAAGATGAAATGAAATTATTGCAAACTGGCATCTTAGGCACCAGCAAATTGAGATGGACTGGACCACTTTCAGTCAGATATACAGTTTCATCTGAGTTTCATTACTCAGGAGATGAAAATCAAATTAAAAAATATTCAAATACTATGATGGGTTCATACCTATAAAAATCAGAATTGTACAAGACATGGTACGCCCTGTGACTCTCTATAGAAGCTGGAGTTGTACTTTGAGGAAGCAAAATAGGAAGAGTATTGATAATTTGGTGTTGCAGAAGACTCTTGAGAATTCTATAGACAGTTAAAAACACACACACAAACAGATAGATAACTGAACACATCAATCCAGTGTTCTCACTTGAGGCACAAGTGAGCCTCAAATTATCCTATTATCCTACTTTGGACACTTTATGTCTCCCATCTGGAGATGGGAAGGTAATCCTGAGAAAGGTGGAAGGAAAGAGAAGAAGACAACCCACAGCAAGGTGTATGGATTCAGTGACAGTGGTAGTTGGGACACTATTGGAAGAGCTGAAGGACCAAGATAGGGACATATCATCATGGATAAAATTTATGTATGCGGTTGTTAAGAGTCGACAATGACTTATGGCACATATTCAATCAAGTGGTAGGACTTGTCCATGCATAAATTTAGCAACTAAATTTGTACTAATCATTGTGGTCTGCTTCAGGGTTCAATTGCACACACTCAAACAGGGTTGCTATGGAGATTAGCAATTTTACTTCAAGGCTGAAAAGATAACAGCAAATAAATAATAAAGAAAAACCGAAGCTTGCCTGAAGAGTTTGACTTTAATAGGAGCATACAGAAAAATGGTCCAAATCCACGGTAGGGTTTCAAGATCCAGGTTAGGTTTGTCAGCCTGTCCAGATTCAAGTTTTCTTAGATAAACAGAATTCAGTGGAACATCATGCAAGAGCCAGAGATCAGATGTTGTCTCCAGCAAAGGGAACATGGATCAGAGCTGTTTCTTAAACCAGGTTGCAATCAGCTGTCATCAATCAAGAGATTTGTTCCCTTGCTGGGCAAGAAGCCTCATAGAATGACTTTGCTTTGCTCTCTCTTCTCCAGGTGGGGGGCTGAGAGGCTTTACATCATCGTCATCTGACTGGTCTAGTTGTCCAGGTTGTACCTGTGTTGGCTTGGCATCTCCTGAGGCTGACATTCCACAGGTTTAGTTGAAGCAGATTATTCAGATTCAGAATCTGAGTTCTGAGCTTGGGTCTCAACGACACACTGGTTATTTCCAGTGCTTTGAATAATAGCCTTTAAACACTATTTTATCATCTGTGCGACATGATATAGGACATTTTTATTATTGAGGAATTCATAAAATGGCCACTTCCTGACTGAATTGATCATATATAGCTGGTGCACAGGGGTAAATAGATTGCTCAGGAAAGGTAATTTGAGCAGTTGTATTGTCTGAACACAGTCATTATCTTAACTTAGAAGCCACTCAAGGCGATATCAATTCCTGTTCTCTTCTCACTTTATGGCAAGTAGTCCTGGACTTTAAGACACAATTGAGCCCAAAATTTCTATTGCTAAGTGAGGCATTTTTAAGTGAGTTTTGCCCCATTTTACGACCTTGCTTGCCACAATTAACTGAACCACTGCAGTTGTTAAGTAACATAATGGTTAAATGAATCTGGCTTCCCCATTGATTTTGCTTGTCAGAAATTCGCAAAAGACGATCACATGACCCTGGGATGCTACAACCATCATAAATATGAACCAGCTGCCAATCATCCAAATTTTGATCACGTGACCACGGGGATGCTACACCAGTTGTGTGAAAAATGGTCATAAGTCACTTTTTTCAGTGCCATTGTAACTTCGATCACTAAATGAATAGTTGTACGTCAGGGACCACCTGTAGTCTAAAGGAATGAATGCTTCTCCATCACCCAGTGAATTTAATCAAAGATTTGATATTCATCATCTTCTGTTGTCAGTCATTGGAAATAATTGTAACTACTTTAGGTAATAATTAAGCTATAGTTCTGGTATAAAAGTGAGATAATTACACTCAAAAACTATTTTCACTACTATGATAATATTAAAGAGAGTGTAAGTTTGGTGTAATGGTTAAGGCATCAGGCTAGAAACCAGGAGACTCTCTCTTAGTTCTCTCTTGGGCACAAAGCCAGCTGTGTGGCTAGGCTAATCACTTTCTCTCAGCCCTGAGAAACAGGCAATGGCAAACTGTTTCTGAAAAACTTTGCTGAGAAAATAGCAGGGACTTTGTCCAGGCAGTCTCTGAAAATTTTTCATGATTGAAAGGAAGGGGAAAAAAAGGATTAAACTTTTTTTCAAAGTAAATATCGAACTTGTCTTTGGTTGATGTAGATATGTAAAGAAACAGATTCAGCAAAGATATTGTATATATTTTTATACTGTATACAAAAGGTGAAATACGTTTGTGCTATTATGTACTATATATTCTTACAGAGCTCTATTGCTGGTTGCAATACAATTTAGATTTCCTCTACCATAGTCCAAAGTTCCAATCACAACACTGCACTGGAATCCTACTACTAGTATCAGGCTCAATAAACTAGGCACTAATACTTCAGTCAATGGGAGAGAAGAGCTTCAATCCAGTAACAGTCTGTCAATTAGGCAGACTACCGTTGCCTCCCTTTATATCATCAAGTTACTGGGTTCTTTTCTACCCACTAACAAAGCAATAATGCAGTAATTTAATAATTCATTCAAAATATCAAAGCTCTGCTAATTACTGAAGTGTAATTTGAAATAAGCAGTTTGGAATTTGTTCTGCTTAATCTATCACATGGATGATGCAGATACGATTAACTAAAGTTCATATTAATCATGATAAGAGCATGTATAATTTGTCTAATGGCTCTGGCTCTAGAGTTCTTAGTTTTGTCTCATACAGTTATTCAAAATCAATAGAAAGTAATGCAACTGATTGTTGAACTCATCATTTATTAGAAATTCAGGCATTTATAATTTTTCCCAACAGTAAAAGATTTAACTATTATACACAGTGGAAGGAAGGATGCAAGCTATACATCTTGGAGAAAAAAACTCTACAGTTGCACTATAAGTTTACCAGATTGCTTCAGGATACACTTTTATAGTTTACAATTAAAATCAAGGTTCACCCAAAACATTTGCCTTAAGGATCAAGACTAGCCATGAAGATCCACAAGAATGAATGAGGAATAAAGAAAGTTCATTTTTTCATGGTAAGGTTGTGCTGTTATAAGTCAAAAGGGAATAAAACACATTTGTCAATGTGTTGTTTAATTTTTTTTAATATTCAGAAGGACAAAGCAGAGAGAATGAAGGCAATGTAATAAATGGCGATTTCTACATAAGCCTCTGCTTGAAAAATGTACAAAAAAATCAACTGCAGAAAAAAACTATTGCTAAACTATTTAATAACTCCTACTGGTACTTAATTGAAAATTCTGAGTTTAAGGCATGAGCCCCTTTCCCTTATCAAAGTTTTAAAAATTTAACACCTCATTAAGTGATGAATACATGAAATTGGATAAATTATGTAAAAGAATTACCCTGCATCATTACATATTTGAAAGAGAAAAAAATCATGCATGTAGAGCATGTTAGGTAGCACAAATGAAGGGACATAGATATATTACGCTTTCATAGCAGGGCCCTTTAAATCTGAAAGGCTTCTTTTGTGAGTAGCTATCTATCCCTCATCTTAATGCACAGGGTGAAGTGACAGTAGTGTGCTTTTTCACAACACTTTCCCTTAGAACAACATCTTTATAATAATGCTTTCTTTAATAATATCAAGAGTTTCCATTTTATTTACATTAGGATTTATCAACACAAGATAAAGTGCTAAGTTCCCAGTCTCTCCCTCCCTACCCCTCAATATTGTATTTGGCTAATTTACATATTATAAAATTTGAATACTGCTTCATAAATGTCTCTCAAACAAGTGCTTTGTTTCTTGAATACAACTTGCTCTTTTTATTCTTTTATCAAAGTATGAAAAATATTCTTGCCCTGGACTACTTTGGCTTTAAGATGTTTTCCTGACCCTCACAGGAAATTTTTATTGGCAAATTTATCAGGTGGCAAATTTACAGCATTCTGTAAGAACACTGAGGCCTCTTCTTTTCAACCATAATTTATGGTATTAGTTGCAAGAGAAAACATTAAATTTAATGTAGGAATCTGATATGTAACATTTACATTACAGAACCACACTTGGAAGCTAAACCACCAGACTGAGACATCCTCCAAAACACTCCAACTGCACCTTGCACCAGGAATTCATAAAAATGTTGTTCCAGTACTAATTGTCATTGCACTTCCCCTTCTCTTTGCTCTTTCCTTCATTCAAGGGATGAACAAAATTTCTTGTGCTATTACTACTATCATTACAACTACAACTAATGCACAGAGGACAACCATCTTTGATGAAGTTAACCTCATTCTAGAAGATGTGCCATATTAAACTCTTCGGCTCTGATGCAAAGCCCATTTAACAAGTATAAATCTTCCGCTAGCTTTCAGTGGGTTTGAAGGCCTTTGGTTTTGAGTGAGCTTTATTCAGTACTGCTATAGACAGCAGTATTATCTACAACTACTAGACAATGTGGGAAGTCACTCCCAGGCCAAGGTTTATTATTTAATAGTTTAAATCCAATGTAAAATTGATATTTAAGGAGAGTCAATAAAATACCACCCACCAGTTTCTATGAATAAACATGCCAATCTGACTCTTTTTTCACATATACTATTAATGTTAGATACTGTTTTAGGATTCAAATCCTCTGAAGCTCAAAATGATGATCAAGGTTTTATTAAAACCACTAGGAATTTGAAAGTTTCCTTAAATGGCATGCAGCATAATTTGCCATTATTTTTAACTGCATGATGGTGTTTTTGGTGATGCAATACTAGATGTTCAAGAATCACAGGCAACTCCCTGAATACACACACACACACAATTATAAGTTGTTGTTAAAATTAGCCTCTAACACTAAATGTCATGAAAAACTAACAGACCTTTCCTTGTGCCAAGACATTTGTACAATACTTGGTCTAGCTGAGAGTAAGGCAAATAAAGATATATCTAAAAGACACGTCTCAAGGATTCTAACATCAGTTATTCTTCACATCTTACATGAAAGTCCTCAATTTCCTCATAAAATCTTTTGTTTTTATAAAGTATTACAGCAAACCTTGTTATGTGATTTAGGAAAATACTTTACTTAATCTGATCTCCAAAGCAACTATTGAACAGATTGCTTGTGTAAACAGCTAGTTGCTGCAATTTTTTGTAGTAATTTAGTTGCTGAAACTTTGTTATTTGCATTACAAGTCCTAACAATATAAAACTAAAAGGTTTACCTTTTTGATCTAGAAGGTGGTCATAGGATGCCAATCTCTATTGAGAAATTATGTCATGGTCATTGTATTTCTAATGTGAATATTGAAGTTACAAATATTCAAATAGAATTTTGTTACGCATTCAGTTATAAAAATCATTTAGCATATTTGATTTCTGGTTTAGCCTTTCAGTGAAGGAAGCAGTGGGACTTGGTGAACTTTAAAATGCAAAGCAGCACTCTGAAATATTTTAGTTGTTTTCATTATATATCCACGTGTTTTTAAATTTAAAATGTGCATTAAAAGGACATATCGTATGATGAAACTGAAGTAGATGAAAATATCAACTTTTAAAGTGGCATTCACTTGGTGATCTATTTGCAATAAAAATAAAACATGGCTATATAAATGAACTTTTGCATTTGCTGAGATATGCATTTTAGGTTTTCACATCATTAAATTTTGGGGAAAAAACTACCAAAACTTTGTCTCTTAGCATCTTATAGAACACATTTTATTTTTATTTGGAAATATAATAATTTTTAAATGTTTTTAGGACAGCAAGAAAGAACTAAGAGGTCCTTAATTCAGTATTAATACTAAATGTAATGTGAAAACTGATAATGTAGTGTAGTTCTATGCCTTACTTTAGACAACTGCTGAATAATGTCAAACTTATCCAGAACGTTTACTATATAAGGTAATCTACAGGACATTTTAAAATGTATTTATGCCTTTCGGCATTGCAAAATATGGGAGTAAGAGACCAAAAAGATGTTAAACTCCAAGCAGATTAGGACTTATAGGAAGAACCATTTAGACTATAATGTCACCTTCCCCACATACGTAAATGAAGAACAAGCTTTGTGCACACTGATCAGGTTCTGGACTGTGAGCACAGACAGCGAGAACCTTAGAGTTACTCTGCATTTTAAAACATGATACCTAAAACAAATAAATGGCCCAACATAGCATTTGTTCTCACTACCAAAATGAAGATAAATTGAAGCCACTGCCAACTTTATTATTACTGTAAAGTGTTTGCTTTGTAGCCTCATCAGGACTAGACTGAGATTCCAATTACTTAAAAAGAGCTCATAGCAATTTGAAATTATTTTTATTTTACATGTGTGTATGTATATGTATATATCCAACCAATGTACCCAATGTATATATATATCCAACCTTAAAAAATCAGGAAATAGCATGAATCTGTGGCAACAGCTCTCTATTCAATAGTTTGTTTGAAAAACAAATACTGAAATATTTAACACATTAGAATTTGTGTAGTCATGACATTCTAATAAATATTAATAAATGAGTTATGCTGGCCAATTTCTATGTTTCAATATAAAAACTGATCATATATGCAAAAACGCTAGGATTAGAAATGTTTAGCACCCATGAAAATCTGAGATATTTAGTCTCAAAACAAGTAATTTTATGTGGCGCACAAGTGGTTTAAATCAGAATTTAGAAGTTTTACCTGGTCTGTGCCTTATAATACTATGTGAGTATGATATGATTCTATTTAAGAATGCCAAATTCATGCATGGTTTATGTTACAATCTGTAACATAAGTCAGTTTCTTAAACAGTCATTGCTTTGGGCATCTTGAGTTTCTTTTGATCTTTCCTTCAGGTTAAAGACCATGCTTTGAAACTGCAGAGGTTTTCACACACATTCTGAAATTAAGTATTATAGTATGGGGATCAAATTTTGCTTCGTTTTCTTAAGTATATTTTAATTTACCAAAAAAAATTCTTAATTTTTTAAAAAAGTATTTATAATGCACTTGATGCTTTTTTTAAATATTACACTTGTTTGAGTCCATAGTCTACCTAACTTTCATTCCAGTTTACTGCTTTCTGTTTTCTGATCCAATCTGCTCTTGTTGCTTTTTACCATGTAGATAAAGTAAGCAAGAGTTTCTTTTTCATTCACTGGGATGTTCCTGAAGTGACGACTGACAGTCTGAAAAAAAAACCAAATAATTTTTTAAAATAAAAAATATTTTCCTAGCAGAAGGAAAAAAGATTTTGGAAATCATAAAGTTTTCACTGACTTACTTCTGCCAACTGAGCTTTATTGAGACCAGGTCTGGTTTGTAATTTGTAATGTCTTTTGTAACGGCGCAAAGTGTTTACTTGAAGCTGAAACAAGTCAACCTAAAAAAAGTGACACAATGACAATATATATATATATTTAGTTTGACAACTGAAAAGAATTAAACCTCTACAAATGTGTTGCATTTTAATAGCAAAAAGCTTCTTTACAATGTATATAAAGTTGCACATATTAATCTTTTTCCAGGGTTATGTGATAGGATAGCCGTGTGATCCCAGGAGAACCATGCAGGTGTTTTAAGAAATTGCAGGGGCAACTTTAGTGATGTAATGTGCTTCAAAACACCTTTTCTTCAAAAGCACTGCATTCCTAAAAAACTACGCAGCAAAAGCAAGATATGGCAAACCCGGTTTCCTTGAAATTCTGAAACTCTTACTTGTACTGGGAAATGTGTAGATGATTACATGTATATAACGTGTATATAACATATAACATGTTTTCAGCATCGTATAAGTGTTTTTGTTAAGTTTTTCTTCAGAATTTTGAATGCTACGAACTTAGAGAATGAAAGCAGGTATTTTGTACAATATGTTAATACCTCAAAAGATTGTAGAACTGAAAATTGGGAGAAAAGGACAATCAGATTAAGTGATTTGTAACATTAAAAAAGCAAAGTAAGAGGACTTGCTAGAGGTACACGATGTAGAGCATGGCGTAAGTATATAGTGAAAGATAGATGCTGAGTAGTGACAGATTCAGGACAAATAAAAGTAAGGACTTGCTCAAACTCTACATGTTTATTCAAGATATAGTAATGATCACCGATGTGATAGCATAGAGTTCCTTTATAAGGGAAGACAGAAATTAGCAGAAAGCTGCTGTGGCTGTTGAGCTGATAACCAGTGGAAAGTTAAAGCAATTCAGAGACAGTATCAAGACAGTTTTAATCTGCTGTATCCAAAGTTGCTCCATTTTCTAGGTGTCTTAATTCAGGCCTGAATTGTGACCAAAAATTGTGAGCCCTTCTGAATTCATGATTTACATTATTCACAGGTTTGTGATATGGAAAAAAGATATAGCAATAGCAATAGCACTTAGACTTATATACCGCTTCACAGTGCTTTCCAGCCCTCTCTAAGCGGTTTATAGAGTCAGCATATTGCCCCCAACAATCTGGGTCCTCATTTTACCCACCTCGGAAGGATGGAACCTTGAGCCTGGTGGGATTCAAACTGCCAAACTGCAGTCAGCCGGCAGTCAGCAGAAGTAGCCTGTAGTACTGCACTCTAACCACTGTGCCACCGCAGCTCATATACTGCCCCAATGTGATTTATAAGTTTAAAATTGTTTGAAATCAGAAAGTTCTGAGCACTAATGATTAGAGTACAATCGTAATAAATAAATATTATGCTGCTTTTAGGAAGTGTAATTAAATTTACAAAAATATAAATATAATCTGCACAGTAAATCTCAATTTTATTATGTAATTCACCTCTGGAACATCTATTTCATGCTCTGGAGAGTCTCCCCCATCATCACTGGTTTTCCTTTTTCTTTTATTTCGGACACTTTGAATGAAGTTCTTGTGGAAATCACATATATATAAGTGTCTTACCTAAAATTAAACAAGAAAAATATTAAATAGCACAATGCTCACAACAGTAAAAAGAACGATAAAAAGAAAATCTGAGAACTTTCAGAGCTACGAATTTGAGCTCTTTTTGAAAAATGGTTTTCATCTGTTCATTTAAGAGCCATTGCACATCAAAAAGGTATGACAGAAGAAGGGCTACTTTCTTTTTTCAGTTTTGATTCATTGTGTGGCAGGTGACTTCATTTCACTGGAACACCAGCCCAAATTAAGTCTTCCACAAACTCTCTTTTTGCTCACCTGCTTTCTTCAAGTCTGACAGTAAAGAGGCTGTTTTAAAAACCAGACTTACTGGGGTAGTAAGTAAATACGTTTAAAACTAAAACTCTGGGCTACAATGTAAAACTGAATATTGAACAGCTGAATTTAGTTTTTAATGTCAAATTAAAGTCCTTCTTGTGGGGTTCATGGGTGTCTTGTAGGTCTGTGTGCACAAATAATATATCTTGACATGAAAATGCAAGTGCCATGAAAGCCAGTTGAATGACTTTGGGCCAATCACACTTTCTCAGCCCAACTAACATAACAGCGTTGTGAGGAAAATAGGAGGAGGAAGATGTGTTGGATATGTTTACCGCCTTGAATTATTTGTAAAAATAATGAAGGCAGGATACGAATAAATAAATATAAATATTTTTTTTGCCCTTATGTAATGATATTCTTACAAGTAAGAAAGAGGAGAAAAGTACACTGTGACATCACAAAATACATTTTTTTCATTTTCTTTTAATCTCAGCTTGCTGTGGACAAGCTGCTAATAATCATGAAATCCCTTAAAATCAATTTTTCAAATAAAAAAAATCAAGTGTGTTAGAATTTAATAGAGTTAACAAGCCCCCCCTAAAAAAAACCTAACAAGGAACTATTATGAAAGAAATTTAGGGAGGCATGAAAAAGTTGGGGATGACAATATTGCTATTTAGTACCGAACTGTGACAAATTCCAGTTATTATTAGCTCTAGGCTTGGATACTTCCTATAAGCTGTCAGGAGCTGTTGGATTAAGTTGGGGTATAAATTAATAAATAAGCCAACACTCCCTAGGGATCATTGTCCATTGATAAAGGAATCTGATTGCTCCTGATTTATGCTATCTTTTTCTCTTACACACACACCACATAATACACATTTAGTAGACAACCTGTGACCCCTTGGCGCATCATTTCACAGATACTACCTTACCAGATTCCTTGATGCGTTCAACAATGGCAGAGCTTCTTATATAGCTGAACAATTCTTTAAAATTCAGGGAGACATTCAGAGATATATCTGCCTTGAAAGTAACCCATGCTGAGCTATATAGCGCAGTCAAACATTAGGAGTTGACTACAGGATATGCTTTATGACATGTTGTATTATGTCATAAAATGCTTTATGATAATTTTAGGTCATAAAATGCTTTATAAAATTTGCCAAATTTCAATTCCACAGGAATCATGGATCCTGAATGCATTCTATAAGTTAGCTCATTTGAAGTATCTTGGTACAAGCATTTTGACCTATGATACACTGTTTCACCCAATCACAGACACGAGAGTTTTAGTAATATATATTTACAAACTTGGCAGAATATTGCAGAATTATAAGATGGTAGTTGTTGTATGCATGAAAGGGATTGAATGATGCAGCAGAAACTTCTAGTCACAAAACCTATTTCCGGAGCCTTACAGTTAGTATAACTAATGAAATGTATCTAATGGAGTGAGTACTAGCTTAATTAAAATAACTTATTTAGTAGACAATTAATTAGGACTATTTTGGATATATTTCTCTTCAGAAAACTAGCCCACAGTTAACTTTTTCTACTATTGCTTTCATTTTTTTTTGGCAGTAATTGTGCCGAAAGAAATGAAATCATTAAAGTTTATTCTTCTCATTATATTTGATTCCAGTTAAAGGCATTAACTATAGACTAACCTAATAGGTAACAGAAACAGTCTTACTAGACATCCACTGATACTTTATGGATTTTTTATGGTGTGAAGGGGAAACTGCCTGGAAGTAATCTCATTGCAAGTTTTAATTTAGAATGTTTAAATAAAGTACATTAAAAAAGACCTAGAAAAAATTCCTTCCACTCCTCCTTTAATTTCTCAATGAAGAAAAGTTTAATTTGGATTATGCTTTATAGACAAATCCTAATATACAATCTGGAGGAATACAAACAATCATTACTACCACGTATAATGTCTCAGTTAAAAATGCCCAATGTGACAGATGGCACAGTAACAATTGGTTGGCAGCACGTTAATTTGTTTGATGCCAGTCAAGAAACATGCTTGCTGCTTTCAATTTGACTGCAGTTCACTGCTGGAGATTTGACAGTTTTTAAGTGAATTATTTCAAGACTACTAACAATATAGTACAGCAATTAAGATGTCAAAAGGGACTTTGGTTTTAGTCTACCCTTAGACACAGAAGCACATGTGTGTGTTACCCTGAAAATGAAAAGCAGCATATACATCTAATAAATAAAACAAGGTTCTGAACTCTTTAGCTGGACATTTCATTGGTTAACTTACAAATACGTATATTAAGTTCTTTATTAATATTATCTGTAATATCAGATACCAGATACATCACTATATGGCTATTGATTACAAAGCAAACATTTTTTCTATTCTTAAATTACAAGTCATAAGAAACTGGTCTCTAAAATACTTCTAGTATATTTTTATAGATAATGATATCAGCATTCTCCCCCCCCCAAAAAAACCAGAATTGGGTACAACTTTTCTTATTTTAGCTATTTACTACAAACTTGCCTTTCCCAATCATACTTTAAGTACAGTTCAACAACAGCTGCAATCCATGCACTTCCCCCCCCCCCCCAAAATATGAAGCTTCTATCTCCTTTTCTCCACCAAGTCTTTTTACCATCGCGCAACCCTAGAATTTCCAGGTAGTCTCCCATACAAATATTTATCATTCTCAGTCCTGCTTAGCTTTATCCATGCTGACTCTGGGAATTCACAGCAGCCCAGCAGAACTCGATAAAAAATGCTGCTCTAACATTTTAGGCTGAGCCATGTAGTACAGCAGCACTATTATAACAGCAGAAGAGACAGGTTCGATGCACAATTGCAGACAGAGAGAGAAGCATGCAATGGTAAAGCTTCTGCGGTCGCCACTTACACTTTTGTCAATATCCAGTTTCAGCTTTTTCTGAGAGATGCTCTTTTGGATCCTCTTGCTGAAGGAGGCATTGCCAGCCGGGCGGACACAACGATCCCCGTCGTCGATGAGGCAACAACTTTGTCCGTAAAAAGGGGTGGTAGGAGGACCATCCCGGCTATCTTCCTCTGTGCTGAAACCATTCATGGCAGCCGCCCGCCGGCCTCGGTCGACGAAAGACCAACTTCGCCAGCCTTTGCGCTCGCCAACCTCCGCCCTTCCTTCTCCGCCCGGCCTATCCCACCCTGGACTCGGCGGGCTTTTAAGGAAACATCTGGAGGGTAGCCGTCAAAGCAACGCTGGCTTCGCCCGCCGCCTCCACCGGGCGGCTTTCCCAGGGGCCCCGAGGACCCCTCACGCCGCCATCCCGCCCAGGGGCCCCGGAAGCGGTCCTTCGGGGTGGCGGCTTCCCTCGCCTCCCCGAGGAATCGCTTTCCCGCTTCAGCCCGCGGACGCGCTCCGCCTGCCCCGACCCGGTGGGGACCCCAGCCTCGCAAGAAACCCCTCCGAGAGGCGGCGAAAGCAGGGAGGGTCCCTCTCCTCGCCTCCTCACGGCCTCCCGACCCCCCGCCTGGCAGCCGGCCGAGGACCGCGTCCCTTCGGCTGCCTAGGACACAGCCCCCGGAGCCGGCAGCCCGGTACGGGTGGCTGTGCCCAGCTGCCGGCCCCTTCCGCGGAGCTCGTCAGGCGGACGCGACCCGTCGCTCCTGAGCCGCCGGAGAGGCCACCAGGCCACGGAGCCCACCGCCCGCACCCACTCGCTCCCTCGGCCGCCTCGCTCGTCTCTTTCCCACTCCCTCAAACACAAAACCTGCCCGCTCCGCCTCTTTCGCCTCCAAGCGGAAGTCCCGTCCCCGGCCAGCCAGTGGTTAGTGCAGCTCGAGAGGCGGGGCTTGGGCTCCCGCTCAGACCAGGTATTGGCTGAGGCAGCTGCTCGTGCCGATAGGCTCCTTCCTGCGCGAGGGGAGGTAGCCGGAGAGCGTTTGAAGTCCGTGCTCGGGAACGGGCTGGGACTGGGAGAGCGGAGTGGGAGTTCGGAGGAGGCGGACGGGCGACTCCTCAGCTTCGGAGCCAACTTCTGCAGTGACCCACGAGAGGCCGTTAGCGAGATGGCGGGGCGGGGCGGGGC
>QLTV01000092.1:156550-193594 GCA_003457575.1 Thermophis baileyi | reverse complement strand
CCGGGGGGCAGGAGGGGGGGGGGGGGGGGGGGGGGGCGGGGCGGGGGACGGTGAGCGTTCGAAAACCAGCGGCTCTTGTGCGCCTCAAAGGCGGAACTGCCTTGCGGCGTTCGGGCGACGCCGTTGAAGTGGACTTTTGACCAGGAGTGCTTTGGGTCCTGCTCGGACCGCCTTGCGTGTCTGGTTGCTGCAAACTAATAGAGCGTCCCCTCCGGATGATCGGAGCGCAGCGCTACCCGTGAAGGGGCAGCGGCGAGATACCGGGGAGGAAAAAGAAACGAAACCGGGAAACAAATAAGGGAGAGGGAAGGTGCGCGGCGGCATGGATCGCCCCAGAGAACCAGGGTAAAATGAAGGCCGGGAGCTTCCTGTATACCATAGAGACTCCATTGCAAAAGGCAGTGGACGTCCAGGTCGCAGCTCCTACGGATTTTTGAGGCTTAAGATCCAGTGATACAAATTCTTGTGAGAAACAAACTGGGAAGCAGGTGGATCTCTGGAAGTCCCAAAGATGCTTTTTCAAGAGGCAACTGGACTTTCTGATTTTTCTTTGAAGACGTTTCGCTTCTCATCCAAGAAGCTTCTTCAACTCTGACTGAATCTCTAAACCTCCAGCTGTCTGCAAGGAATATAAATCCTTCCATTCCCCACCATCCAATCAGAGCTGAAAAAGCTTCTTGGATGAGAAGCGAAAAGTCTTCAAAGAAAAACCAGAAAGTCCAGTTGCCTCTTGAAAAAGCATCTTTGGGACAACCATGACCTGGATGACTGAGAATCTCCATAGACATGAATCTCTGGAAGTTTTTCCTTACTATTTTTTGGCCCTGAGTACTTTTAGAGGTGTAGGCATGTGGGTCCCCATTGCACAAGCTGGGTTAGTCTATTGAAGATGTGTCTAGAACTCATGACTGTGGAGCCATAAAAGGGTTAATTATGCTGCTCCTAGGTTGAATAGCTGTTTATTGGAATTTACTCCACAACAGAATGCAGTGACGCTTGGGCAATTTTGTTGAATATGTTTTTGTCAGCAATACATCTGTTCTGGCTGCCATGCGCTGAGCTATGTACAATTGCCCAGTTGGCCCCAAGGTCACTCTTCATAGAATACAGTACTTACAAATGAACAATTAGTAGATCACCAGAGTGCTCATCCCCCTCTAAGGTAAGTAAATAAATGAAAATGCACTTTGCTTTACTTTTTGAGTAGCCAAGAGAAACTTGGAGCCAAAAGTAACTTAAATCTTGTTTTACGTTCTTAAGAGGCTTTTAACTGAAACTTTACAGAATTCTACAGATCTAGACCTTTTTTTTTTCCTGTTTGTGACCTTTAGTTATATTCCATGTTTCTTTCTGCTGAAAAAAAAAATCTGTTAAGGAAGAAAACTATGCAGCATATTTATCTTTAAGCAAGGAGTGTCCAATCAATGGCCCATGGGTCTCATGCAGCACTGGATAGCAATGAGGCCCACAATATCGTAACTATTTATTTATTTGTACCTGACTTTATTATTTTTACAAATAACTCAAGGCACTGAACATATCCAACACACCTTCCTCCTCTCATTTTCCCCATAACAGCAACCCTGTGAGGTAGGTTGGGCTGAGTGACTGGCCCAGAGTCACCAGCTGGCTTTCATGGCTAAAGCAGGTCCATTCATGGTCTGTTGTTTCTAGCCTGGTACCTTAATCACTAGACCAAACTGGCATTCACTTTTTATCACATATAATAATATACCTATATATAACACACATATAACCCATATATTATCACATTATTATATATTTTATATGCAGCCCAAAACAATTCTTGTTCTTCATGGCGGCCCAGACAAGCCAAAAGGTTGGACACCCATTCTTTATGCAAAGCTAGCAGCTGTTCATCTGGAAAAGCCCTCTATGTGTTGCCCATAATCCTGCCACATATGTATCTTGGCCACCTCTGGCTTCCACATGATGTTACCTTCATCTTTCAGCACATGTATGAGACAGCCTTAGGTCATCCTTTGCTGTTCCACCTGTGTTTGTCCTCTTAAGCTAACAGCAGCCCAGATCCTTTCAAAATGTGTAAAATTAGATGGAACAGTTTGGTACTCCTTAGCCATTCCACACTGGTGAGCATTCCCTCTCTCTCTCTCTGAGACCCTGAGCACTGTCTTCTGCCATCTTTCTATCCCATTCTTTCCAGCAAAGAAAGCTGCATACAGCTATTCAAAAGCCTACAGCTCTACCAGATATTTGGTGAATTTGAAGTTTTTGAATGGGTTCAGGAGTTGTGTTTTTTACCTTGTCAAATGCAACAAAGCAAGAGAGTTAGATCATCCATGTCAAAACTCTACACCTTTCTTGGCCCCATATGTGCTCCCTTCCCACATTATTCTCCTGACTTTATAAAAGTGGACCCAGCAAACAGAGTTTACATTATTTGGACTTGTGTTATTGAGATAGAGATGAGTGAGTTTGTCTTGCAAAACACCCATAGTAGATACCAATCCTTTCCAACCAGGGATGTGCACATAATGTGCATGTGCGGGGGGGGGGAGGGGGGGATGTGAAGCACCAGAAAGCCTGCTCATGTCTGTTTCAAAGTATCTTGACATGTTAGTGTGATCTTGTCATGTATTTTCCAGAGCGAATGTTGCACAAGGAAACCCCCATCCCCCAACATGACACTGCTTCATAAGGAGACAGTTACAGCATGTGCACCTATGCCTAATTCAAAGCATCTTTTCATCCTTGTTCTTGTATTTCAGGATAGGAATAGATGTCAGGACCCCCTATATTATATAACTGCTGGATTACTACCCAAGGACCCATTTATTGTCCTAATAAGCTTGGAAGTGCTACATTAGAGTTTATGATGTGAAACATAAAATCAGAAGCCAATATAATTATTTTTCATGCATCCAGAAGGAATATGACTAAATTAACCACTTATAAGAATGATGTGACATTTGAAATTTAACAGCCTGAATAGCTCGTTTAAAGAAATGCTGCCATCTTAGCAGTATCCAGACATCTTCACCAAAAGCAGGGCTGTCCTGTTGTATGAAAAAACATTAATAATAATTAATAATTTAGATAATTGTACCCCCCCCCATGGAGAGCCAATTTGATTTAAGGATTAAGGCACCAAGCTAGAAACCAGGAGACTGTAAATTCTAGTTCTGCTTTGGTCATGAAGCCAACTGGGTGACCTTGGGCTAGTCACTTTCTCTCAGAAAGTAGGCAATGGCAGACCACTTCTGAAACCTTGCCAAGAAAACCACAGGAACTTGCCCAGGCAGTCTCTAAGAATCAGACATGATCGAATGGAAGAAAAAGAAACTTAACAATTAAAACATTTCTTCTTTTCTATCTTTAATATTGTTTTCATTAAGGATGATATGTAAGGGCCTAATTCTGTTTAAGATAAATGATCTTTAATAAAAAGAAAAGCTTCAAATGGCCCAAACACAGCAAATTTACACTATAACAAAAATGATCTTAAACTTACACCAGCACTAGATATTAAATACAACCTTTTTTTTTGTATTGTTATAATTTTAAAAAGCGTGGACTTCTGAGAGGAGGAAAAGGAATTTTTAAGAGTTATTACTTCAAAAATTAAAGCAATACTATCAAGAAAAAGCATTTCTGGTTAATATTACCTCCCCTTTATTTTTCTCTGTATATAGAGAGGGAAGTGAATTAGACTTAGAATAACTTTATTGCCACTTTCAATGTATATAAAGTATCAGGACTTGCTGCAAACAGTAATGGGAAACTAGTTGTCTTCTGAGATTGCTGGGATGAAAAAGTCCCCCCCCCAACTCTCTCATCTTCCTAACAGTGATGCACCTCAACATTGCAGGAAGCCAGCAATTATTGAGCAACTGTCTGGCAGAATTAGAAGTAGTGGGGGCAGGGTGGTTTTGTTCTTGGAGTAATTCTTCTGTAGAGATAGATGTCTTCTTTGTACATGCTGAAATGACCACCTACTGGCAACTACTGCAGGCTTCCAGCATGTAAAGGTTGTCTTTTTTCCTTTATATACTAAAACTTACAGGCTCTGGAACACTGACATCAGTCAATTGTACTGCTGGTCATGGATCTTTTGAGTAGATATTTACTAGTTCAAGACATCAATAGAGGCAGGAGATAATTGTGTATCTTTTATCAATTATAAAATTAATACAGTTACTGTACAGTATTAAAATGTTGTCTAGAAGCTAGGAATGACTTTAGCACCACTAGCCATGTTTTAATTATACCTACTGTAATGCATTATATTTGAAGCTGCCTTTATGTTAAATTTATGTTTTACCGACAAAGAAATAAAGGGAGACTAGTATAGATCTATTTCAAGCTATTGCCCTGGTAGACCGGTCCCACCAGAGAAAAAACACTTGAAGCTGCCTTTAGTTGTTCAAACAATACTCAAAAACTAGCCAATTGCATTTTAGCTAGCAAGTTGCATGAACCAAATCCATGATTCTAGTTTTGTGCATACCCATAAAACTGGGTTAATTCCATAAACCATGGTTAATTTAAGCATGCCATGAAGACATCTGGATTTTCCTTCTCTTCTTCCATTCCAGATTTTTTTTCCAACTCTAGACAGCCTTTCTCATTTTTTTAGCTATTGTCAATGTTTAAATGTTGTATTTAGCTATACTAGTAAGTTCATAGAAATATTCACTAGACAGATTATTTCAGGAGAGTGTTCTGTACTCATTTCTAGTAATATTATTTACCTGCACAATGCTTAAAAACAGGAGTGTTTTCAAATTGTAACATTGGCACTTCTATAATCCCTTTACTTTGAAGTCTTTTAACTCAAACATCCAAAATATGATTCCCTGCTAGGCTTTAAAAGATGGGAGATAAATTGAGGTACCCCATGCTATTCTTCATCTTTTAGCATTTATTGCTCTTATAACCGCTCATTGCTCCTTCAGTTTTACTACTTTATATTGCATCTCAACTTTCCTCTGATATCTAAGGGAATGCGTTCAAACTCAGTAACATAATATAGTTTAAAATGATTTTGGTTCATGGTCACACAGTGTGGTTTACGACTTAAGAGAGTAAACCTAAATCATGCCAATTCTATCCTAACATGCTTATCACATTCCCTTTTTCATCCGCCCTATAAAACATACCAGTTGGAGGCAAATGTTTATGAGTATTTAAATTTTTTGCAAATTTAAAGTATGAAAATGTATGCAAACATTTTGTGTCCTATACTAAGAGAAGGGGCTTGAGAGAGAGGCTTGGGAGGAACTGTCAAAACACTTTTAAAAAATTTATAAAAATTAATATGATCATTCAGCCTAACATTCCATTAAAAAGAGCTTTTTTAAAGAGACCTCTAAGATTTTATTTTTTTCTCCAATAGTAAACATTTATCATGATTGCCTAGTAAGATAAAGAGGTATGATTATGGACAACTTGCTTTTCATGTTCAAGATTTTCGGTAAAAAAAATTCACAGAAATAAGCATTTGACAAATATTTCTTACAAAAATGTAATATAAAGGTGATGGTCAATAGCTATTACAAGTTAAAGATGACAATACAATATGACCAAATGGCATTTTTGGTTTATAATATTGGTAAGTCCTCACTTAATACTAGTAATTGGGAGAAGAATTTCGGTTGCTAGGTGATGAGGTCATAAAGCGCAATGTCATATGACCACACTAATAAGCAACAGCAACCCAGGCAGTTGCCATTGTTATGTAAATCACTGCAGATTGTTAAGTGAGGATCTCATGTGATTGTTACTTCTGACTTTCTGCTGGCTTCCCCATTGACTTTGCTTGCATGAAGTGGCAGAGAAGTTGGAAATTGCAATCATGTGACAAGGGGATGCTGCAACAATAAGTTCGAGCCACTTGCCAAGTGCTTGGATTGCAATCACATGACCATCGGAGAGTTACAAGGTTATAACTACCACTATTGCAAATTCAAACAGTTGCTGAAGGAGTGGTAGTTAAGCGAGGATTACTTGTATATTTCATGTAATCTGTCTCTCCTCTCTTTACAAATGCTTTGGCTGTTACAAAACAGAATACTTATACAAGTTTTCAGAAAAAGGACACAATAAAAATTTATTTTAAATATATTATAAAAGAAAGACCATTCAATTCGTAAAAATACTAAACTTGACATCCAAATGATTTCCAGTTAATCAGCGATACTACATTAAAGTGCTAGACATCCTTGATCTCTCCCAACTTAAGACATTGTCCCAAGATGCACAAAATAAATACACAATTTGTGGCAACATCCAATTTAAAAGAAACTGTTAAGCATGCATTACAAAGAGGGAAACTGTTTAAGAATCCCTGAAGACTTACTACATATGAGCTGCATTTTTCCTGCTTCTTTCCCCTTAAATCTTTAGCTGCTTAATAGCATTGTTGGAAGAGCTAATGTTATACTTACTTTGGTTACGTATAATGCAATGTTGTGAACTTAGTGCATATAATTTTCTTCATGATAAAAAAATTCTACCTACCACAACATATGTTTGTATGCTTTTAAATTCATTCAAATTAAAACCCCTTTTACCTACTAGAATGTGAAGGTATCTCTAATTGATGACAAATCTATTGGAGAGCTTAAAACAGAATGTAGTTCAAAAATACCATTGTAAGAAGACCTCAAATTGGACTATTTTTTAAAATGGTTATCTTGATCTAAAAATGATATTTAAGGATGATAAAGTTTGTGTAAAACTTGTTTTTAACTATCCAAATACAACTACAACAGTGTCTCTTAATTTAAAGCATTTATGTACTGTGTTTTAATTTAAGAACAAAAGAGGCATTCTGTTAAAAAAAACACACACAAAAAATCAACTTATCTTTTATACTGCCTGTAATATATTTCCTTGGAGGCTCCACTTCCTATGTTGGAGCCCAGCTGAGATTAAAACCTAGCTGGGAGAAAAGCACCTGTAGGAAATCACTATAGGAAGGTAAAATAAATCCCTTACTTGGGGAAGACTTGCTTGCTTCTTTTAAGATCAGTTATGAATTCAGAGTATTTAAAAACCTTTAGCAATATTTGTTTAGAATCTAGTTCACTGTGATTGTTCACCAAGATACTACAATTTCTGGAAAAGTCTATGTACTTTGAGCATGTTAAGGATAGGATGCCTAGATTTCTAAATAATTAGTGGCATAATTTTATATGCAGTAATAATGGGAGGCATAGTATCAGGCTGCACTAAAAATAATCCAAGACACAGAAACTTTGTGCAGTTCTTCAGCCAGAAATTGATTTTGTTACATATTAAAGGAGAAATTACTCTCTTTATGCTAGTTTAAATTATGTCAAACTAGCAATTTTATATCAATGTCAGCACTCTGTGAATAGTTCTATAAAACATTTTCCCCCAGATGTGAATATTTTTATATTGCAGATCTATAAGAAAAATGAAGATCAAAATAGAAACTTAATCAAATCAATGAATTTACTGTTTACATGGTAAAAAGAAATATTGTATGGCCTACTAATCTTCTACAGATAGCCTTTGACTTATGACAGTTGGGACTGGAATTTTGGTTGCAAAGCAATATGGTTGTTAAGCAAATCATCACACGACTGAACCAGCCATTTTTATAACAGTTGTTAAGCAAATTACCAGTTGTTAAGTGAATCACATGGTCACCAAAGTGAATCACACAGTTGTTCAGCCAATGCAGTTTCCCCAATTGACTTTCCTTGTTGAAGCCAGCTGTGAAGGTTGCAAATCGCAGTCATGTGATCACAAGATCCTGCAACTGTTGTAAATGTGATTGCCAAGCATTCAAATTCAATCACGTGACCACAGAAGGTGGTGTGTCATAATTTTGAGGACAGGTTGAAAGTCACTTTTTTTGAGGCTGTCATAACTTTGAACCGTCAGTTAAATGAATGATCATAAGTCAAGTACTACAAGTACTGCAGTATTGACTTCGTCATTATTTTTATCCAGCGCAATATGATCAGAAAATGGCCTGACAATATCAATAAATAGCAACCACTTAACAGATTTTGTTGTACTATTCACATTTCTGGTATAGAAGCTATCAGATCCTGAAGATGACTAAAACAAATACCACTGTGAAAAAGTATTCAAGCATATATGAAGATGTAAACAGTTTCCTTTTACCACAGCCCTATTATTAATTAAATTTATATGCCAGCCATCCTGTGTTTTGAGGCAACTAGGTATTGGGAAGGATGCCTAATATCACATATAATTAGTTATATTTTGATAGGCTTGGAAATTCACTGGAGAAATTGGGGTTAACACTTTCATATTTGTGTGCCACCATCTAGGACTAATAGCCAGTCAGGACGTCCTGTGAAGATTAATACCTCCCAATACTTGCACTTGTAAGTGAAGTGAAATGTCAGAACCCAGGGATTCTCAGGTTTTCTAAATTATCCATCTTGCAATCTGAACTTAAAATAAAATCATACCCTCAAAATATCACTAACAGCACGTAGTACATAAGTCTTGTACATTTCATACCTATTTTACTCTTGTCCAGCAAGGCACTAGGAAATTGTTCAAGTTTAAGCTTTTGTTGTACATTTGCATTTTAAAAGGCACTTCTTTATTTTAATGATGCTGTTATGTTCAATTTTATTGACACTCTAAGGGGGCAAGTGTATGCAAAAGTTTTCTAAAACAAACAGTTCCCTGCAATTAAGATCTGTAGTTGGCTTCCAAAAATTCACGTAGCATCACAACTGGCCACGATAGTTCACTTCATAAAAGGTAAACAGTCAAAATGGTGAGTTAAAACTATACTGAATCACTGCAACTAAGTGAGGAACCACCTATTTACAATAATTTAGAATGCCTTATGGAACAGCATATAAAATAGCAACATTGTAACAATTTTATAATTTTGCAAGCTGTCTCCAGGCTCAAAAGTGGTGTGTGTTTGTGTGATGATCTATAAAGTCCTACACAACTTGGAATGAGGCTATCTGAAGGACTGTTCTTTCTGAATCTTCCTTGGCTTTTAGATCTTTGATAAATGTCTTCTTTCACTCCACCACCAAGAGAGAGATGTTTGATGGGAATTCAAGAGAAGGCCTTGTTGATGTCTGCTACCAGAGTCTGGAGTTGCCTGTCCCAAAAAGTCATCCTTTCAACCAGTGGGTAAAAATACTGTTACTTAGGCTGACCTTTAAGTATATTTTGACTGCTAAATTAGGCATACTGTATATACTATTATTTTCATCATACAGCTTAAATTATGTTTTACATTTTAAATGTAATATTTGTGTAAATTGTTAACTTCCTGGAAAGTTTTTATGCAGGATTTAAGTCTAATAAATGAATAAATATAAGGTCACAGTACCCACTATTGTTCTGTAGACTTAGCACCGATAGATCTGATCCTCATGTAAAGTATGCTTGCTACTTGAGGTCAAGTAGTGTGACTATTAATCTTTATAGTATGTCCTAGTAAAATTGGGAAGCTAAATTTTTATTTTTAACATAACTAGTTGATAAATTTCCAGAGGGAGTATTGACATACACGCAGTCTGGAAAGTTTATAGAACATGTTTTTATGATTATAAATAAACATGAATGTGGACTAATTATTTACAAACACGGTAAAATGAACGTTCATTTCTCAACTAGTTAACTGCTACTATAACAAAACTTTCAAGAGTTCTAAAAGAATCATCAGTATTAGAAATCAAGAAATACTAATGTCAGTTTATTTGGCAAAAAAATGACAAATATTATATTGCTGCAAAGAAGTAAAAATTTTTCACTGTCCTCTTAAGATTTAATTTCCGTTAGTTTCCAATGGATTGACAGTATTGTCATATTAGATGTAAGGGCCATCATTATAACCTGATTAGGAGTATACTTTAGGAAATTCATAATTAAAATCTGACTTTATTCTTAAACTTGCCACATATGGCTTGTCCAATGCCTACCTGTTATGACAGATCTCTGGCATTCATATCTGTGAACATTGTATGAACATATACTGATCATTATGTATTATTTAATCAGGCCCATCATGAAAAATCAAACATCAAGTTAAAATGGCAACTGGTCATGTACACCAGCGGCCCCCAATCTTTTGGGCACCAAGGACTGGTTCCATGGAGAAGGTTTTTCTGCGGACCAGACAGGGCTGGTTTTCCATGCTGCCTGCATCCCGCGGATGGGGCTTCGCTTGTTTGCGCGGCACAGTTTCTGGCATGCCGCAGACCAATGCCGTCCACGGATTGGGAGTTGGGGACCCCTGATGTACAGTATTTACTGCTACTATTACTATAAGTTATGGTATGCAAGAATAACATTAATGAGTTTATTCTTGTCTTAATTGACATTTTACTGTAATCTACATGTTTCCTGATGTTTTGTTATTCAGTTATTTAGAAATTTTCAATGATGTTTCATTCTTGCAGCTTCTTAACTAAGAACCGAAAAAGGAAACAAAATGAAAGAAATTGAATAATTAAACTTAAATAAAAGACATTTTCACATGAATTGATTTTTGAATTCTAGCTGTGTCTCTCTATATACTTTATAGGTTGTCACTGTTTCCAAATCTATAATTATAACAATGCAGATTTCTAGACTTCTTGCTAATAGGGATGAATTATCCAGAGACATAGATGCAGCATCATCAAAGTAAAGACTGGCCTGATAGTCACTCTCTCCTGAGATTCTCCCTTTTTCATTTTTTAGAAAATTATTTTTTTAAAAATTGTCATATCCCCTGTAAAAATTATGACAGTAATATTTACATATAAATAATGTCTTTAAAGATCAAGATTCTTATTAAAGGTTTCCAAGACTGTTGAATTTGTATGTTCAAATATCCACTGTTGTGTTGGAGATGAAGGATTGCACATGTTCATGAAGATTTTTCGATCACTTTCATTACAGTCCATGCAGCTGCCACTTACTGGGTGATAAAGTGTCTTGTCCTGAAGATGAAAGTTAAAATTAGTCTCACTACGTGTACTGTTTTATTGTTTAAATAAGCTTCCTAAACAAGTTTTGCATAAATAACTTTTTTCATATCAAAAGTCAGTATATTATCCAACAGACTTTATTTGGAAACATGTTTTGCAAAAGTGGCATATTGTTAAATTTTTGAAATTATGATGGTATTTACTCCTTGAATCTCTTCTTCTGAACAACATATTATTAATAGCTCCTTTGGTTTTTTTCTATTATCTAAACAAAAAATAAAGTATCATTCAAAATGTTACAAGGTGATCACACCATTTGATTCAACTACAGTACATGTACTTACTTTTCGATATTTCCATAGCTGATTTCCTTTCATTCCATGACAGTCATAAAGGGTGACTGGGCTATTGTGGGAAATAGCATCAAAACAATATTTCTTTGCGTGTTGAGGGTCTCCTGGACGGATATCCTCTCGCCAGCTGAATGTGAATACCTGTTTAATAAACATATGCTATCAGAAATAAATGAGAAAAAAATCATATTTTTTCTTCAGATAGTTACTTAATTTTTAATTATTTATTTTGGGGCAAGAAATTAGACATGTATCAGAATAAAAGGCTGCGATTACGTGGTCAAAGATGAGCATATTAAGGTTTTGTATACTGCTATGAGTCTTTCAAACATTGTCTTTATATATCATAGAGAGGAATTATGCAAGAATTGATGCCTTAGATGCCTTAAGTCATCAAAAATTAGAACCCAATCTAGTTGATATATTTATGTCTTCTGCCTCTTGACAGTCATAGACAGTCCTGACAGACAGGCCACTAAGATGGTCTATTTCAGCAATGGTAAGAAGAGTCGTGTAATTATGATTATCATTAAGAGCAATTATTTTCCATTGTTTTGATGATTTGCAGCATTTTGATTCAGTATTTAAAAAGTGCTTTGGAGTATGTGCCAACACAGAAACACTCTTAAAGCCATTGGCCTATTAGCACTCATTGGTCTGTGATAAATGATTTTACATTTTGTGACAGAATCAGTCATTGTAATTCATTTTTCAAGAATAGCTGCTTTGAGATCCATGAAAGAATATTTTGCAAAACCTTCATTGGTGAAATACTTAGTTATTTTTGAAAGATTTCTGAATTGTATTCATCTACATTTTGCAAAGATTTGCCAATTTCTAATGGTAAATGCTACAATGAAGGTAACATAAGTGTGCTTTATTGGTGTCTAGGTGACATTTACTGCATGAACTGATCAAGACTTGCAGTGAAAGTGAGGTGAAAATGACAGACGTCTGATGGGAGTTTTGATATAGTCTCTTGTCCATAACTGTATAATAAAAATATCATCTACAAATCTTAGTTTTAGAAGACAATTTAGGGAGCAGGAATTGAGGAAGGAATTGTTCTAAATAGTAATATTGCCATAATGTGATGACATATATTTTCCAAGTTAAAGTAATTTTTAACCCTCTTCCAACTGCTCTATGTATATTATGTGTATATATGTATACTATGTGAACATAATACTGTATTTACCTCTTAGTATTATATTTGATTTGATTGATTTTTTTAATTCTGCTTTTATTACTTTATAACTTAAGGTGGCAAACATACTTGATACTTCTTCCTCCAATTTTCCTCACAACAACCCTGCAAAGTGGATTGAGCCGACAGAGTAACTAGCCCAAAGTCACCAGTTGGCTTTCATGCTTAAAAGGGGTGGAACTAGTCTGATAAAGTAGGCAATAATATAAGGAATTTAAACTGATTTGTTACTACACTATTTAAAAGATCACAAAACTGTTCCATTAAAGAAGCTGTTATATTATTTCAATATTTGCATAAAATGTTATGGTAGTTTTGTGACAAATTCTGAAACCTCAAAAAATGTTTAGCAGTTATTTAGAAGGACAGTTGACTTGTGATTACTGCCACTTATTTATTGGTTTTATCTTTTTTAATTTTTATATTTGATTTTACCCTTTACAAATATATTTTGTAAAATATGTGTTTATTTTTCAAGTTTTGTTATTAGTATTGTGTACTAGATGTTTTAATTTACTGGATGATTTTATAAATTGCCAAGAATCATTTGAATATAGCAAGTATTCAGGTAGCAAATTTAGTAAAATAAGTAAATACATAAATAAGTTCATTTTAAAAAATGCAATTACCTGCACATTGCTCCATGCAGCTTCTCCTCTACCTTTCACACAGGTTTCAACTCTTAGTGGTGAACCTAGGGCCCCATGCTTTGTATCTACACAAAGACTGGTCCCTACATTACGGATCTGAGAAACAAAATTAGAGATGAGGGCCATTTAATAAGCAGCAGCTTCACTGGATGAATTTTGTGATGCAATTCTTAGTTTAAAAATGCATCCAAAAATATGTATGCCAAGAAAACTGCAATAAGTTCAGGTTTTATACAACCTTAAAAATAGCAAGAAACAGGATAGAATAGATTTACGACTGAACTGAATGACTGACTACATTTATTAAACTGACATGAATCAGAAATATCACAGAATGATTTATTTTTGAGCCGTGGTGGCGCAGTGGTTAGAATGCAGTATTGCAGGCTGACTCTGCTTTCTGCCAGGAGTTCGATCCTGATCGGCTCAAGGTTGACGCAGCCTTCCATCCTTCCAGTAAAATGAGGACCCAGATTATCGGAGACAATACGCTGACTCTGTAAACCACTTAGAGAGAGTGCTGTAAAGAACTATGAAGCGGTATATAAGTCTAAGTGCTGTTGCTATTGCTTTATTTCAAAATAGCTCTTGGGGATGACATATATGTTTTGATAGCTCTCCTTAAGATTACAATTGAGGTTACCTTCTGTCAATTCACTCCTTCTAACTAAACCTTCAAAATCTTTCTTCGGTTCCTCCTCCCTGTATAATTTAAAGAGAGAGAAGAGGAACCCTGTATTACCATTCTGTGGGTGTTCTAATATCCAATCATCATAGAAACTAATATAGAAACTTCCTGTTGACACATATACATGTACTGTTCAATTCCTATAGGTAATTCTGGAACACTGAAATTAAAAACGCATGCCTTGGGGAATGGAATCAGAGGGACCAGAAATTCTGTGATTATTACAGTATCTGCAACCGTATGCTAAAGTGTAGATAAATGGGCTGACTTGAATAAACTAACCTCTCCCCAGGCAGCTGCTGGAGGTTCCACAGGTGGGTAGAACTTTCCCAAGTCCCAAGCAACTTCATTCATAAACCACTTGAAATTTTTGCAGTTGAGTTTAATACGAAGTTCTTTCTGAGCAGTCACATCCCCTGCAGACAGATGTCGATATTCGGGTCTCCTTTGATAAATGTATTCTGCATATTCGTCCATCCACACTTCAGCCACCCGTTTCAAATTCTACAAGATTCCAATATTTTTAAATGAAAATAAAAATAAAAAATTATCTTGATAAATAGGAAGGAAAGGAAAATTAAAAAATGGCTAATGGTAAAGGACAGGATCAGAACAACTAGTGATAAGCAACTCTTCTCTACTTAATATTTCTTTACTATTGGCACATACAGGAGACTGACTATGTTAAAAGGTTAAATAATGTATTTTAGATAGACACTGATCTCACCACAGTATTTGGCTGATGTATACATTGCCAGCTTGACTCAAAGGCAACTTCATTTTGTACAATTCAAGATACACTATTTCATAATGAAATTATAAGACTGAGTAAATCCACTAAAATTGATTAAAATTTAATACTTAACTCTTCAACAGATAAAATATTTTAAAGCTAGGCTTATAATATAGGGAGTCAAATAAGAGAATGTATAATATTTTTTAAAGTTAATAAAGGAATTTTCCCATTACTTCTTTTCCCACAAGAGGGAGCCTCTAACCACATTTTAAGATATGTTAATTTTGAAGAGGAAGTAAAATATCTTTTAAAATGAATATTTACAAACTGAAAAGGAAATCTTGAATTTATAGTTAGGTAGTGACTAAATTTCTCATTGGAGCATATTTTCAAATATTCTAAAAACTGGTAAGTTCTTCATTTTAGTTGTGCATGTGAACACTTAATGATATGAATTTTGCATGCGTTTAACAGTAGCTTTAGACCTTCAAACCTCTTACTAATGCATTTTCCTTAACTTACCTATTTTCTGCTTACAGGGACATGGATTTTTAAAATAAAAGGCACAAGAACAGGTTTCCTGTGTTAACAATTTTTACCACAGTTCAAGTGGATGATTTTTTTTTTTTAAAAAATGCTCTATTGTGAAGATGTAAGAACAGCACAGCAAGATAACTTCTTACCCTAGCTAAACTGACTCCTGTTGGAACCTTATAAGGGACATATTTTCTATAAATGTGGCCAACTCGAGAACAAGGTATATCTTCCATGCGACCTCCACACATCCAGACCTGTGAAATAGGAGAAAGAATATGTACAATTCAATTTTTTTTACTATGATGGGAATCAAAGCTTTTAAAAGCAGAGATAATATTATTTCAGCAAAATACATTTAGACCTTATATATTGTTCTGTACCTTTTCAGAGTAGTATAAACTGCATCTAAAATTATTTAAGCCAACAGTGTATTATAAAGATATCAGGCTATAACACATACCCCTAAACTAATTGGAAAATAAGGTTTCTAATGCATAATTTGCCTTATGTCTTATGTCAATTTATCTCAAAAAATACTGACCTTTTATATACAGGTAAATTTAATCTAATACATGTTTTGTAATTCCCAAATATCTAATTGAGGGAGAAGGTTCGTTCTCTGAGCTTGTGGGTTGGTTTCTGAACATTTCATTACCAGGCTAGGTAACAACTTCAGCGGAGTTTACGGGATCTCAGTGTTCTTCTGTTTATAAGGGCTTTGTGTGGTCAGTGGATCTTGTGATAGATGGGTCAGGTGTAGGTGTGTTGTTAAGCAGAGCAGTCACATAATGTTTTGCTTAACAACAGAGTTTCTGGTCCCAACTAGGGTTATTAAGTGACGACTACTTGTGCTTTTCATTAACAGTTAATTGCTTAGTGATTGGGAACTTATCTAACCTATATTAGATAATTATTTTCCACTTTTGGCTTTACTAAGGCCCAAAAATTGCTAGACAATTTTTTTACCAGAAGGCTGGGTGGACTTTCTTTGGTTTTATGTTGTTTTTAGAGCTATTAATGATTCTTTGTGTGTGTGTGTGTGTGTACGTACGTGTGTTTTATGCTTTTTAAAAAGATGTGTAAGCCAGCCAAAGTGATTGCGAATTGGGTGGCCTATAAAATGAACAAACAATAGTGTACTAACAAATTTAATTCTGAATTTAAAACTGAGCCTCAATTAGCTTGACTAGTACTTGCAGTTATCATCCCAGTAATATCTACATTTGATTAAGAAATTTATTATTCCTGAATGTCAACTCTGTACGAACATTCTTTCATACTTGTATGGATGTAACTTCTGTCAGTCTATGTCAGTACTTCCTAAAATGTTTTCCTTCATTACTCAAAACTCCTTATCGGAAAGTCTTTTATATTCAATGTAGGTAAAACACTTTAAATCAATTTTAATGTTCCTATGTGATTGGGTAATAGATTTTTGTGTCGTTACCCAAAGAGAAAACATTTAAAACAGTTTGGGTAATTTAGCTTCATTTGGGAAGCACTGGTCTAATTGAAGTACAGCTTTTGTTTAGACTTAAATTATATTTAAATACTTTGACTAATAATAGCACACTTTAAAACAGTTTAAGTGTGTTGTTATTAGTTATAGAATATAAATATGCATTTATTTATAAACCAATGAGCTACAAAATGATTTTAAAGGTTGTCTGCTTAAGAATATGGCAAACTTTCCAATGAAAGTCTTGTTAGATGGCTGACACTGAAATGCTGAAAACTTCATTTTGTGAGCTTTCATTTTGCAAAAGAAATTCAATAGTGAGCTGTCCCTGAAGCCATTTTATGAATTAAAATAATATTTTAATATTAATAGCAATAAAAATGTAATACTGGCTTTGGGAGATGACAGCACTCTTATATTTTAAGTAATTCTTGAATGCAAAGTATAGCCTTTAAGATAGAAAAACATCATGAATAGATAAACTAGTACAAGAACTTTTAAACAAGCTTGCAGCATGCTGCTTGACTGCATGTTTCTTCATTCTGCTATCGCCAGTTGTTTCCCATTGAAAAACTTATCCTACATAGTCTTATATATGTTTGTTTTATTTAATATTACGGTGAACTTGAAATGTGGACCACTGCATTTCAGAAACACATTCTTTGACCATTTTAAAACCTGGAAAAAAAAATGCTAAAAATGATTAAAATAAATTGACTGACTTTTTCCTTAAGTTGTGTTTACAATTTGTATTTTTCAGTTTGAGAATTCAATGTAGTTAAAAAAACGCTTAAGATGATTCTTATAGGATCAGATTGGAATGAAAATTATTTTATTTCTAGTCTATTAATGTCCTACTTGGTGTTCCAAATTCATATTCAAAGCATGTAATTTAAACAAAGAAACTACCATAACAGGAAAATCCCAAGATTTGGGAACATAAATTTCAGAAATAAATCCTACATAGATCCACAATTCAGTTGTGGACAATAGTATCGGAGCAAGAAGATAACGGCTGGTTAGGGAATCTGGTGTATAAAAGTGTAACTTATGCCTATAAGCATATATCCATTCTTGAAAAATAAAAATGGCCTTTGGCTGTGGTCAAGCATGTTAACTGATAACCTCCCACAAAAAAACCCCATAATAGTAAATTGCATCTTGGGGTTTATATGTTATTTACTAAGCTTATATGCCTCTCCAATTTTAACTATGATCAGCTTATGGAGCTACAAATAGTAAAAGGATCAAAGCAATCCACACCACCACCAGTAAAACCTGACAATGAGGAACAGCTCTAATACACACACACACACACACACACACACACACACACATATATACACACATATATACACAATATATATATATACATATATATACATATGTGTATGTGTATGTGTATGTGTATGTATGTATGTATGTATGTATGTATGTATGTATGTATGTATGTATGTATGTATGTATTCATCCTCCAGAAGGACCAAAAACAGCTGCTCAGACCCAAAAGCACATTGAAACAGTCAGATCTTAGTTGCCTACAGAAAGCCAGAAGAGTTGGGGCTAGTCTAGTGTTTAGGGGAATGTTCTTCACAGAAAGAATGCAGACCCAGAGATGGCGGCTCTTAGGAATCTTCCAGATGGCATTCCCTAGAGGTCAAAATCAGACAGCCTCTCCTCTTCCACATACTTTTCCAGTATGTGGAAAAGAGCTTGGGAGACAAGGGGAAGAGCCTCAGCCAGAGTAAAATTCAGATTAAATGGCAATTTAGCTTGCAGAACAAACCCACACTTAAACACCTGTCTGCCATTAACCTATAAACTAGGTGAATTATTTATAAGTTCATGCTAAAATACCACAAATCTCTTTACTTCACTCTTAACTATCTAAACTCCATGTTTTAAAAAAATGATTTCTACTGTTGATGTAGCAGATATAAATATAATTTCAAAAGCAGGCTTCCTATTCATTTTTATTGCTGCTTTGATTCATTTTATTATCAAAATCTTTGTCTGATGACAAATTTCATTACAAGAAAATGAGCAGCTCCTTAAAAAAGAAACCAGTGGAAATGAGTATCACGTTACATTACTGTAGAAGGAAAAAAAAGCAAAAGGCTGAATTAAACATTACTGAAGAAGAAAAAGAGCAAGTATCAGACAAACAGTAGTTCTTGAAATAAGTCCCCTTTGATTGTACCTTTCCATGAAGCTGCATGCTATTCACTGAAGGATTCAAAATTAATATTCTGTCTCACAAAATTGTTTGTGCCTCATAATCTGGAAGCTATCCTCAGACAACCTATTGGTCATTTTTTGACATCATTTCCTTTTTACACAAAATAAACATTACAAGGTGGTATTGGATTCTATTGCAAAGCCGACAATACAAGAGATAAATACAATAATAGCAGCTCCTCTCTGAAAGTTTAGGAAATATAAATGAACAGGTTAGACTAGCTTAATACTGTATCTCTAAAATCTATTTTTAGCAGTTTTACTGTAATCGTTGTACTAACTGGCAAAATGGCATGTAATGCTTTAATTTTGTTTTTAGTGCAACTGACTATAGTTGAATGCAGAGTTTTCTAGTTAATTATTCTTAAGTAAAATTATATTTTTGAGGTCATCATACAAGGGAGTAAGCTGATGTATACAAGAACAAGAATCAAAGATGGTAAGTTGGTATATCTTGACAAGAAATTATAAATCAGGATAAGGTTGCAAGTCATAGTTGTACAATAACTGTTGTTCTGTGTCAATGTTTCCCAACTTTGACAATTTTCAAAGAAGGAGAATTCTAAAAGCTGCCAGATTTGGGAAACAGTGTTCTACTTTATTATGTGGTTTAGAATAGGTCACATAATATAATTTTCTTTTTTTAGTCATTACTATTATTCAAACCAGCTTTTGGAAGGGTGAGACCATGAAACTGCCTTTACCCATTTAAACGTCTGTGGACGGATCTTTGCTGTATGAAAACCAAGCAAAGTGAATAGCAAACAGAACTCAGAGAACCTATTTCTCTTGCTATATATTGCCCAGTATTCATGGTGGAGGCAAAATAAGAAGCAAAAGAGAACATAATTCTGATCCATTTGTTTTTCTTATGTTAAAACTGACAGATCTTTTTTCCTAACACGTGTCTGCATTAAATAATATAAATTCTAGCTCATCTTGCTCTAATTTTCCTATTTTTCAAAAGATAATGATTCTAAGATTATTACATTTATTCAATAGATCACAGGACATAGAGGAAGGCAATGAACATGCATTCCTTCCTTATTTTCCATAAGTCTCTCAAGACCTCGCTTTGTCATTAGTCTGGGGGACTCAGGGGACCAGTGAATTCTTGAGGTGGCTCCACTGATCAAATTTCTAATGTATGTTTAAAAAAAATGTTTAATGTGATTGTGTTTGACATGTTTATTATTTTATATTTCTTTAGCTGTACAACACGCAGAATGGGCACTCATATAAATTTGATAAATAAACAAACATATGTTAATATTAATATTTACTGATTTCTCCTTGAGTATTAAGGTTAAGGAAGAAATCAAATTAATAAATTAATTATTTTGTACAGAAATGCTGTAGCATTATGATTCAACCAGCAAGCTGAGCAGGATCACCTGGGATAGGTATCCTATAAAAATGCTGATAGTTGGTGGGTATCATCAACTTCTCACATAACTAAGATATTCTCCATTTACATTTGAAATTACTGAAAGGATTAAATGTAGGCTTATTCCAGAATTATTTCCTCCAAAAAATCCTTATAATTTTTATCCTAAAATCATTTCACATATAAAAATATTAAGGGGGGATGTTAACCTTTCATATTTTTATTTTATTTAAACATTTTTATTTCTGCAAAGTAATGCTTTGCTGAGATGTTACAATGTTTGCTTCAAGTATAAACTGCCTAATATAGAAATCTGAAGCAACTTTAGAGAAAGCTATACTTGGTTTTATTAACAACTTTTTTTTATGAAGTATAAGAAAATCAGATCTAGGAGCAAAAAATACAAGTGACTGTAACAAAAATTACTTTAAGGATGTGTTTACACAACACACTTGCACACTTCAGCAACTGTTTAAGCTGTAAATGCAATTATGAATGCACTACGTACATATTTGCTTAGTTTATGGTTCACTGTATTGTGTAAGTCTAGAAAATGGGAACATTTGTGTTTTATGAATCCAATTTAAAAGTCATTAAGCAACAATGTGTCATCATCAGGGACTATATATATTGGGTTTTACTGTTAACCCTGTTGATAACTATAACAGAGAAGAAAGTGATCCATAAAGAGATTGAGGACTGGCTGAAAGTGATCCATAAAGAGATTGAGGACTGGCTGAAGATAAACATTAAATTGTAATTAAAAAAAACACACCCTAAAATTGTTTATTAATACAAAGATGTAAGAAGAAAATAAAAAGAATGATGAATTGGAGCATCCTGCCTTAGGACTAGGTATTTATGGAACTGCCCATCACCAACATCATCTATCACAAATATAATTCTTGATTATGTTTTTGACTGGAGTGAGTATATCAAAGGTAGTACAAGAAATAATCATGACAATGATAGTCTTTTTTTGACTCAGACTTTCAAGTACCTATTTGTCTTCATGCCTGTAGAGAGTTTAATCTTCACCCCAATAATTGAGGGAATACCAACAAACAATGGAAATAATGTTGGAAAAACCAAGATAATTTCTGATAATAATCATAGTCATTGTCAGCTGGAAGTTTGGAAATTTCTAAGAGAAAAATGAGTTGATGGCAATGAGTTTTTTCTTCTTCTGAAACTGATGATATACACTTGTGAAGCAACAGCAGTGATCAAATTCTAAGAAGATTGTTTTTGTTCCTCATCAGAGATTCCTTAGAGTGGTAGGAATCTGATTTGGAAGATGGATGGCCAGTTTTAAGATCTCAACATTACTTTAAAAAGTAAACATGAGGACACATGTATGTGAACCAAATGATTAAATATTTTCCTTGCAAGCTTTGGATTGTTATTGTGTCTTAAAATGAATTTTGCCACCTATCCATCAACATTTACATCCACCATGTGAATTTAAAATATTTTTTTAAAGCAATATTAACTCGATAATCCATTAGCACTCTCTATTTAGTGTTTGCCAGTGGTATTTTATGATAGAAAATTCCTTTGTTATCCCCCCCCCCCAGTAGTTTCCAGAGATCTTGAACAGAGGCAGCTACAGTAGGGGTTCAGAGAAAGGCAATTGTGGAAATGAGAAGGCATCTTTATAACAAGGTTGGGAGTTCTGCACATGTATCCCACCCCCTCCTTGAAAGGATAAGGGTGAACCTTTCAGTCCCCTTTTCTATTATGGGTGCTTGGTGGTATTAAGGGACAAAATCATTTTGCTTCTTAAAACCTGACTTAAGGCCCACATTTTTGGCCAAAAATTTAGTTAATTTAAAAGATTTGTATGATCTCCCATCTTAAACAGAACTATGGGTGGCTCACAATAATAGAGCTTATGGGGATGACCTACCAATGAAGAGAATCCTGACCTACCTACAGTAGTTGAGTCTTTGGATGAAGCAATAAGTTGAGAGAAACAATACTGGAAAGTCCATATATCAAGTAATGACTGTATATTAATGCTGTTGGGTAGCTCATTGGATACCTGAAGTAGTTGATTACTTCGAGGTTCTTTGAGGACCTGGAAGAATTAAAGTGTAAAATGAATGTGGTTTCAGAAAGTGGAACTGGATCAAGCCACTAGTAGTCTATGTAAGATTTGTGATTTTCTTGAAGATGAAGGTAAACTATAAGAACTGCTATTCACTTGATAAAAACTGGTTTAGCAGAAAGGGTCAAAGTTAGTACTTGGTACTAGTAGAAAGAGCTGCCAGTTACAGAAGGTATTGTGATTGAGAATTGAAAGTATACATCCTGAAGGCAAACTAGACCTATTATAAAAACACAGTAGATGCTGAAGAATGTAACTGAATTTTTAGAGAGAGATGGAAATTTGGCTTTAAATACAGATGGCATATTTTCAATTGACGTTTTTGTTCTGCTGCTCCCATTCAAGTATAGCTTTGTAATATGCAACTAAGCAAATACACATACATATATAAACTTACTTCTGCTTGTTACAATCAAGTTATACATTTTAATCTTTAAATTTTTTTTCTTGTTTCTTTGTATCCTTACCCATTTGAACAATAACATGCTATTCATTTCCTGAAGGAGAAAGATTGGAATTAATTAGATTTTTATCCAATTTTTGTTATTTTATAAGGAACTCAAAGTGGCAAACATACTTAATATTCCTTCCTCCTATTTTCCCCACAACAACAACCTTAAAAGGTGGGTTGAGATGAGAGAAAGTGACTGGCCGAAAGAGCTAGCTCTCAGGACTAGAACCTACAGTCTCCTGGTTTCTAGGCCAGCACTTGAACCACTACATGAAACTGGCTCTGTTTTAGAATATTAATAGTGAATACTGTGTTTTAAAATAAAAGGGAGTTTTTCTTCCCCAGTATATATAAGGAAATAAGATGATTCCTAAAGGCATGGATTAGGTATCCACAATCTGACTAGAGCATTGTCACAGTCAGATTCTTCCTATTGGCTATGTAGGTCCCCTGATATCATACATGCTTCAATGATGATACTATTTCAATAGGAATGAATGATATTTAAACACATAAACTATGCATTAGGAGTCTTCTGCCATTCTAAGTGCAATACAAATATTATCCATCTGAACTGAATGAAAAAGCACAAAAAATCTTATTTAAAAACTTATTTAAAAAAAACCCCACAAAGATTAAACCTGTATAAATAAAAAACAGAGAAGTGGATTTAAGTGCAGATACATATTTGAATAAGACAGCAACAAATACAATGTTAAAAGAGGGGAAAAAAGGAATGGAAGAAAGAAAACGAGCTGCCTGGAAAAAGTAGATAAGGATTTAATTTCTAACTTTCCCTTCTTTATACTGACTTATTAAGACCCCCCCCCCCAAAAAAACCATACTGTAAGTGTAAATCTACTTTTTACTTTCAGTCAAATCAGGGGCTCAGGATCACCTCTCTTCAATAGCGTAGCTATTTTATGGTGTCTTATTCAGATATTATCACTTTGCAGCTAAATTCATAGTCATACTCCACTCAATATCAAGGATGCAGCTGTAGAAGTGGTCAACAGTATTATGTATCTGAGGGTGCAGATAACTAACAATCTGATCTCTCCACACATCATCCTTAGTGAAGCGTACAAACCAGCGTCTGCATTTCCTGTGTCAGATGAGGGGAGCATATCTTTCGCCTTCTGTCCTGGCCACTTTTTACAGATGCACGATTGAGAGCGTTTTAACAAACTGCAACAATGTTTGGTTTGGTAGTAGCAGTGCCTCAGATAGAAAGTCCATACAGAGAGTGGTAAGGACAGCCGAGAAGATTTTAGGAAGCATGCTTCCCGTTATTCAGGATATTGCTTATAAGCGCTATGTGCCTAGAGTTCAAAGCATTGTTAGAGACCCCACACACCCACTTTACGGTCTGTTTCTGTTGCTCCCCTCTGGGAGGAGGTTTCGAAGTATTTCTAGCAGGATTTCCAGATTCTGTAACAGCTTTGTTCCCTATGCCATCTGTCTGGTAAACTCGCAAGATTAGTTTTTCTCGCCATGTACATGTATACATCCAAATTAGACTGTTTTGTTTCTCTGTGTCATATAATATATGTGGGTATATGCATATTTATTTATTTATTTATATTTTTGACATGTTTAGGTAGTGTATATTGGAGGTGGTGATCCTTTGAGAGTTGTATGCAACAAAATTTAATTTTAATGTATGCTGATTAGTGTACATTTAAAATGACAATAAAGTTATTCTAAGTCTAAATTCACTTGATTCTTTCTTTCTTCTTTCTTTCTTTCTTTCTTTCTTTCTTTCTTTCTTTCTTTCTTTCTTTCTTTCAATGTATCATTAATTATTTTTGATCTTGACTAAATCAAGTTTGAAGAGGATAATGAACATAAACTTACTAATAAACATAACTTACCCTAAGGAGAATGTTAACTAGGACAAATAACTGAATAATTTGGCTTAGCACAAATTGCAAATTTGGTCTTTAAAATACAGAAAACATTGTTTTGGAAGTTGTCCAAACTTAATTTATTCTGTTCTTCAGAGGCCGATTTTTTTGTGTCATTTTATATGTCAATGAATCCTTAAAACAAGATGATGGAGTTTCATAGTTTAAAAAATAAGGGTGTTTTTTGGACATTCTTCTGTTATAATTTCATCAAAATAGTGACTTCTATCAACCGCAGTTGAATGCATTAATTGATCTTAATTTCTGAAAGTATACTCTTTCAGTTAAATGTCATTTTCTATTGTACAAAGGAAGAGAAATAGAAAGGACCTTAACTGGGATTAATTAGAGTGAATATAACCCACCATAAATTATCATTTCTGGCATGAAACAAAACTCTTTGAAATATTGTGTGTAACTAGTCAAATGAATAAAGTAGCTTTATTTCCTGAATATCAAGCAGTGAATACTACTCTAGCATTTCAGAAACAAAGAACTTTCCTAGGAACTGTCATCACTCTTGGAAACTACTGTTTTAGAAAAGGTCCAACTAGAAATGATGAATGTTGTTTGTACCTCTCCTACAGAGAATTACACTGTTATACCGTTTCTTTATACACAATAGTAAAATGGATAAATGGAACCAAAGGGGAAATAAGAAATCCCCAGTATGTCTTTATTACTGTTTTTGGAGATAAATAATGGGAAGAACATTTCATTTATTACATATTAATTGCCAAATGAATGTAGTTTGATAGAATCCTAACAACACTAAGCAGTTTATATTCAGAAAAACTATTCAGACAAAACAGAAGACAAGAAATTATAATTATCAAGGGAGCTACATCTTGTTGTTAGTAAAACTGAATTATCTACAGTGCAATGTTTTTGCTAGTCTCCCACTGGATTCATGCTGGATTCATGCTTTATCATTCAAATGGATAAAGGACTTATTAAAGTAGACATACTAATAATTTTCTGAGGTAACCTCAAACATAGTGAAAAATAAAGTAATATTTGTAAAATATTTATATTCTTAATTAAATAATGATGTTTGTCAAACTAATAGTTAACTTTTAGTAACTAATCAAGTAGGTTAATAGTAATTTCATTTATTATAAACAAGTAAATTTACAAATCATACAGACCAATTCATCCATTAAAATATTTATCTGGTATTTAATTGGTTACTTTCCAAAGCTTTTTATCTTTAATGTAAAACAGTGATAAGAATTTAACCATTTGCTTGAGCTTAGCCTTCCTTTACAAATATACTCTTATTAGTCAGTGGATCAGTGATACATGAAAAAACTCTCTAAAGTGAAGTAATAGTATGAATATTATTTAATTTCCATGATGACTCAAACACTTACTGCTTTAAAACCATGATTAATAGTAAAAGTACACCAGTATGATCTCTTACAGTATATTTAGATACCATGCTCGCTCAGAAAAAAAGTTAAATAGCAAATGTACTATAGTTAGTCCCTGCACATATCCATTGGCTTTTCCATGGATGGACAAAATACTGTATTTTTTGCCACCTGGCTCTGTCACACTATTTTGTACTGCCATAAAACACCCAAAGTATATTCAAAGTTTGTAATAGATTAGTTTATGGTTAGATAATGTGTAATAATTGCATTGCTCGAAATTTAGACAATACAGTTAACTATAAACCAGTCACAGATGAATAATTTACCTGTCTGTGAGAAGAGCCGAGGGAACATGTGGAAGGCGAATGGAGTGGAGTGGAGTGGAAGTGGAGTGGAAGTGAAGTGGAGTAGAAGTGGAGTAGAAGTGGAGTGAAGTGAAGTGAAGTGGAGTGGAGTGGAGTGGAATAGAATAGAATAGAATAGAATAGAATAGAATAGAATAGAATAGAATAGAATAGAATAGAATAGAATAGAATAGAATAGAATAGAATAGAATACTTTATTGGCCAAGTGTGATTAGACACAAAAGGAATTTCTCTCAAATAAGCTCTCAGTGTACATGCAATTACATTATTACAAAGTAATAATAATCATAATAACAAAGGATAACAATCATAATAATGATACCAATAGAGAAGGTAGTGGAACAGATGAGAAGGATAAAAGTAATATAGCAATACTACATGGAAATATACTTAGACATAAGACAGAACTATGGAAATTAAGTGTTCAGCAGAGTCATGGCACAAGGAAAAGAACTGTCTTTGTGTCTAGTTATTTTGGCATGTAATGCTCTATAGCAGTGTCTCGAGGGGAGGAATTAAAATAGTTTATGTCCAAGATGTGAGGGATTTGTAGATATTTTCTCAATCCTCTTTCTGACCCATGCAGTATACAGGTCCTCAATGGACGACAGGCTGGTTGAAATAGTTTTTTCTGCAGACTTAACTATCTATTGAATATCTGTACCTATCTTATTTGACTGCTGTACCAAACCAGACAGTTATAGAAAAATGAATCACACACTTAGTATTTAAGATATTTACCATTTATCCATGTTTTGTTAAATATATTACCCAAATGAAATACACCCAGTACACTGTGTCCATTAAGTCATAAATAATACTTTGGCTTGGGAACAAGGATAAAGTATTTGTTAAGACTTTATTTTCTGTAGGGATTCAGTACTCAAAATTCTATTCTTACCTATCAAACCAGAGCTCAGCTGGCATTTAAAATAGTGACAATCCCGGTACACTTAACTAATTTAGCCTGATGTTTATATAAAACATTTACTTTCAGGAAAATTGACCTCTGATATACTAACAATCAGATACCATAAATTAGGGGTCATGAGGCAATTCAACAGAAGCATTAGATTCTTAACAAGATTTTTAATTATTTTAACAAGTATTTTTAAATTGCTTAAATTCTTCTTTTTTCAATAATTTTATATATACAAACACAAGGTTTTTTTTACCAAGTCATACTCCATTAAAAATATTATACAATATCTTTTCAATAACTCACCTTAAATGATATTTCATACTGCTCTCCTCCCCATATTTCTAGGCCTGCATCATATCCTCCAAGTTCCCAGAACCATCTTCTATCAACTGCAAACAATCCTCCAGCCATAACTGGAGACCTTAAGAGAAAAATTAAACTCCGTATTATAAATATTTAAGTAAAGTCTGCCCAAATTACATGTACAACTCTAACATTGCATTTTACCTCTTCTTCTTTTTTTACTTCCCACTTTGGCTACTTTGCACTTTGATTAGTGTCATTTATACTATACAGCAACTTCTGGAACACAAGAGGAACTCTGGGGGAAGTCAAAGAAACTATAGGAGTCTGATATTGTTAACAACCTGATGCCAAAGAGATGCTAACAAACAGGCTGGATGATTCTTGCAAGCCTGTTCAATAACTGTTTGACATCACCTACAAGAGTCTATGGCATCATTTTCTTCCCAAGGTAGAATGGGTAAAGACTATGCCTATATGAGGACGGATGTTTGTTCCTGCTAACTTGGTACTTGTGGAATGGAGCCTTTAAGATACAGAGCTGAAGCCAGAAGAGTTAGAAGGAAAGGAAGAGGGACATCTCATCTGAAAACACATGTGTTAAAACATCTAAAACAAAACAAATTAAAAGGAAGGAAAGAAAAAATGTAGAACAGTTATTGGTATGGCAATTGAAAACAAACCTAGAAAAACCAGTCGCATGAAGTATGTGAGGAAAGGGGGAATGTAATCAAGAATTCTTTAAGCTGTAGAAGTTGTTGAACAAGTTCTATGCAGGTGCACACCTAGAAAAACTAATGTTCAGAATTTTTTCTAAGAAAATAAAGATCCCTCAAGGTAAATCTATATTGTTCTTTTTTATCACCACTCTTTTTGCTTTTTTCTCTTTAACAGCTTCATGCAGAAAAAGGATAATGTTACCAGAATCTTGAAATGATTTTCTTCAGACTTAATTCAAACCAGAGTGGTATACATAACTTTGAGAGATCCCTCAGAAAACTGGTATTCATTGATGGAAGAGAAGGCAATTATGTTTCAGAAAAGCCAAATATGCACTATAGCAGAAACAGCAGAAAACAGAATGGCAAGACTATGTATTCATAAAGCAGAGAAGAAAGCACTGAGTCTGTTGAAGTCTGTTGCTATTCTCTGAATATAGAAAATTAGGGCCCCCTGAACTTTCAGAGAATGAAGGACATAATAAATGGAGAAGAGAAATTACTGGAAAAAAGAAAAAAAATAACAGCTAGATGCAGTTCAAATTTATTTTATATTAAGTGTCTATGCACATAATACTGTATATGAAGTATGTTATATAAACCAGTGGTGGGATTCAATTTTTTTTACTACCGGTTCTGTGGGCGTGGCTTGGTGGGCATGGCTTGGTGGGCGTGGCAGGGGAAGGATACTGCAAAATCTCCATTCCCTCCCCACTCCAGGGGAAGGTTACTGCAAAATCCCCATTTCCTCCCGATCAGCTGGGACTCGGGAGGCAGAGAATAGATGGGGGCGGGGCCAGTCAGAGGTGGTATTTACCAGTTCTCCGAACTACTCAAAATTTCCACTACCGGTTCTCCGAACTACTCAAAATTTCCGCTACCGGTTCTCAAGAACTGATCAGAACCTGCTGAAACCCATCTCTGATATAAACGATTGTGTAAACCGTTGGTAGAGAGCCAGTTTAGTGTAATGGTTAAAGCATCAGGCTAGGAATTGGGAGACTGTGAGTTCTAGTCTTGCTTAGGCACAAAGCTGGCAGGGTGACCTTGGGCTAGTCCCTTCGTCTCAGCCTCAGGAAGGAGCCAGTAGCAAACCACTTCTTAAAAACCTTGCTAAGGAAACTGCAGGGACTTGTCTAGACAGTATCCAAGAATTGATATGATTGAATGGAACTAAAAAAAGCTGCTGGTCCCCTCTTAGCACACAGAATTTGCTGACACAGTAGTTGGAACTGCAACAAGGAATGCAATTTTCAATATAAATATTGGAAAATGAAGTAGATGACAACATAACTGGCGATTAAACAACTGTAGAGGTAAAACTGTAAGCATTAAAATATTTTATGTTTAACATTATTTTACTACATAAAATAAAACATAATTGTACTTCCAACAGTGTATATACAGGCAGTCCTCACTTAAGGATGGTTCAAAGTTACTATGAGCGCCCCCCAAAAAAGTTACTCATAACCCATCCTTGAAGTTATGACTGCTGCAGCCACCCCCCACAGTCACATGATCATATTTTGGTTGCTTGGCAACTGGCTTGGATTTATAATCAGTTGCAACATCCTGCAATCATGCGATTTGTGACATTTTTTGCCAGTTTCTGGGAAGAAACACCTATTTGGGAGAATATATTACTTAACAACCACATGATTTGCTTAACAACCACTGTGACTCGCTTTATAACCATAATAAAAATGGTTCTAAAATCAAATCAGATCACATGATGATCTGCTTAATGACTGCAGGGATTTACTATATGACAAAACTTCCAGGGAGCTCTGTTTATTTTTGTTAAGGGAGGACTATCTCTGAATTGAGATCACTGTATTTTAATATTTTGGATAGTAGCTGTGTAATCTTGTACTCAGAAAGAAATATTAGGCCTTTGTTTTTCAAAATTTCCCTCTTACAAGGACACAGACTGTAGCTGCAGAGATAGAACTCAGATCAAGGGAATTAGAAGAATTATTGCTGTAAGTATCTGTACCTGAAAACCAGGTAGCATGTAACAACTCCACCTATCACAAATGTACATTCTTAATGGTATGTTCTTGACTGGGGTACATTCTTGACTACAGTAGAAGAAGGAAAATGACAGTATTTTTGATACAGACTTTCAAACTCTTATTTGTCTTCATGCTTAGTAGAGAGTGTAATCTTCACCCCAATAATTGAGGGAATACCAACAGACAATGGAAATAATGTTTTTAGAGACAGAGACCACTTCTGCTACAAGACTTTGGTGCCAACTATATAGAAACAAAGAGAAACCAATTTGAAAACAGATGATTTTGATAACTGGAAGGGGATGTTATTTCAAGGAACAGTAGTCTATAATATACCGGTAATTACATGATTTATTTTGTCCATTTTGTGACTGACCTTCATTTTTTACCTTTGTTGATTTCCTTTCTTTTTAGAGGAGAGAGAAGAAAGAACATCTAGCAATTATATCTGTCTGAAAACCTACAACCTCTTAGCTTGTTAAGCAAGTATTCACTTTGTCTCATGAACTTACTCAAAAGGGTCACTGGGATCAGGTTTCTGTAATTCAGGAGGAATTGGGATTCGCTTATAATACATCTCCCAGTCAAATGCTCCTCGCATTGCATCTCCAGCTTGTGTTTCATAGCCAAAATGGTCATGATCAATGACATCAATCATTGGACAAACAATAGTTTTGCGATTTCGAGCAATGCGGTCTGGGGAATAAAAAAAAAATTTTATACTTTCATTTGTAACAATATAACACTCTTAGCATAAAAAAGAATCTTAGAAAAAGAACACAGGCAGTCCTTGGTTAATGATGCTGATTGGGACTGGAATTTCTATCACTAAGCAATGTGGTTGTAAAGCACACCACCACTGGATTGCATCGCTTAGTGCCAAGCACCCACAATCACAAGATCACCATTTGCAACCTTCCCTTCTGGCTTCCCCAGAAAGTCAATGGGGAGGACAGCAGAAAAGGTTGCAAGTTACTGGAAAAAGTGTCACCCTCCTCACCTCCTCTGTGTTTCCATTGGCTACTCACTGACCCTGTGCACCCTTCAACCCTCACTGTATCTATCTTGCAACCTCGCGTACCCTCCCCAACCCATCCAGTGTTTGTCATGCATCTTCTTGTATCCTCGTATGTCCTCGACCCATGTAGTGCCTCTTGCACATTCCCTTGCACCCTCCTCAAACCTCCCTCGCACCCTCTATGCTCCCTCACTCATACTCTGGTCCCCTCCCACATGGATTACTATAATGCACTTTACATGGGGCTACTCTTGAAGAGTATTTGGAAGCTTCAGTTTGTGCAAATTGCCATGGAATGAGCAATTATGTGTGCACCTAGACCAGGGGTCTGCAACCTTAAACACTCAAAGTGCCATTTGGACCTGTTTCCCACAGAAAACATTGGGAGCCACAAAACCTGGGTTGGCGTGGCCCACTTGACGTCACTCACTCCCACCCAGTTACATGACCCCTAGCCACGCCTACCCAGCCGGTCATTAGGGCAGACAACTGGTTGTTAAAAAACACCAGGAGCCACAAAACCCTTTTGACATCTCTCTCTCTCTCTCTGTATCTCTCTCTCTCCCCCCCCTCTGTCTCTCTCTCTCCCTATCTCTCCCTCCCCGCTCTCTGTATCTCTGTGTATCTCTCTCTCTATGTCTCTCCCCTCCCTCTCTCTGTGTCTCTCTCTGTGTCTCTCTCCCCTCCCTCTCTCTGCGTGTCTCTCTACCCCTCTATCTCCCCCCCTCTCTGTATCTCTCTCTCTCTCTCTCTCTGTATCTATGTCTCTCTCCCCCCTCTCCCCCGTGAAAACAATTAAAAACTCATACACACCGTTTCATGGCCGGATCTCGCCAATTACAGATCTCCCCCTTTCTGTATCTCTGTGTGTGTGTGTCTCTCCCCCTCTCTATCTCCCCCTCTCTCTCCCCCTCTGTCTCTCTCTCTCTCTCTCCCCGTCTCTCCCCCCCTCTCTCTGTATCTCTCTCTCTCTGTGTCTCTCTCTCTGTATGTCTCTCTCCCCCCCTCTCTCCCCCCGATTCTGATATGAGGCGTCGAGCAGGCCATGTGGCACTCTCGCAGTGCCTTGCGCAGCACAGTGAACTTTAGCGCACTTCACAATGGGGGAGATGGGGTCCCCTCCTCCTCCTGGAGCCCATTACGACATGGAGCCACAATGCGACCCTGTCCCACTCGCCCCTAGCAACAGGATGTGGCTTACAGCTCAGAGCCCAAAGCAGCGGGAGGCGAGGGCTGCCTTGAGCCAAATGTGGCCCGAAGGAAAATATAGGGCCGCTTCGCTCTTGCACTAAGGCTCCGGCCATCGCCTTGCCGTGTCCCCTTCCCCCCCCGCAGCTCTTCGGCCGAGTGCGGCAGGCGCAAGATCCAGCCCCAAGCGGCAGGAGGCAAAGGCTGCCTTGAGGACAAATGTTGCACGAAGGCATTTACAGGGCCCCTTATCTCCTGCACTAAGGGTCCGGTGACCCTCCTCCTCCTCCTCCTCATTCTCCTCTTGCGACCCCCTTGCCGGTTGTGGCGAGGCCGGGAGGATGCGTACGAGCGGGAAGACCCTCCTCAAGCGAGCAGCTGGGCTCGGCGAAAGCGCAGAAAAGGCACACACAGGGCGGGCAGGCACTCGCTTGAGGAGGGTCTTCCCGGCGCACCCTCCCGGCCCCACCACAGCTGGCCAGGGGATCGCGAGAGGAGAAGGAGGGGGAGGAGGGTCACCTGAAGGGAAGCCTCCACCGTGGCTTGAGCTCATTCCTCAGCCAGCCCGGATTTCCAAAAAGTTGCCAAGAAGAAAGAAAAGGAGTAGCGAAGAGCCCCAAGGAGAGCTCGCTGGGTTTCCGAGAGAGAAGACACAGACAGAGAGAGATATAGATACACACACACACACACACACACACACACACACACACACACACACACACACACACGGCTTTAATTGAAAAGCATCCTCCGGGCGGCGAAAGTTCCCCATGAACATTTTAAAGCCACAGCTGGGCGCTGCAGGCCCGTCCCCCTTTCTGTCGTTCCCTCCTCCCGGATCCCATTCCCACCCCACCAGCCCTTACAATAGCGAGGGCAGCATCAGTCGCAGCTGGGTCAGGCCAGTGTCTCGGGGTGGAGAGCAGGTTGCACGTCTCCCCAAGTGACCGAGGGACACCCAGCACCAACAAGGGCTGGAAGAAGCTCCAGCAAGAATGAGGCGCCGGAGAATCAGCCCCAGTCGCTTCTCCATCCCCCGCCATTGCCCTTACCTTCTCAGGCTAGGCAAGGAGTGACTGGGAGGGGAGGGCAAGGGGCGGAGCCAGTCAGTGATGGGATCACCTGACAGGGAGCCACAGCAGAGGGCCCAAAGAACCGCATGCTGCTTCGGAGCCGCAGGTTGCAGACCCCTGACCTAGACTTTACACCTCTGCTCTACGAACTGAATTGATTATCAATTTGTTTCCCAGTCCAATTGAAGGTACTTTCTAAGCTTTATAGCTTACAATGTAATGTAACTTAATATTGTATTATAAATATCAATATAATATACAGTAATATAATGATATAACTTAGATATTAACTTTGTAACTTATAAAGCCCTACATGGCATGGGGCCAAATTACTTAAGGGACTGCCTCTCCCCAGCGACATCAGGTCCAGCAGAAGAAGATTGTTATGGGTTTCATCCACTAGAAAGTCTCATTTGGCGGGACCCTGGAGGAGGAACATTTCTGCTGCTGAGGTCAGGTTGGCCCTGATCTGGATGGCCTCCAGAAGGGTCTGATGATTTGGTTTGCCATCTGGTCTGGGGATTAGTGAGGAGTGTGAAGCCCATAATACTGTTCCTCTCTCCTGGTGATTATGCTGTATAGATTTTAATCATTTAACTGTTTTAATGTTTGCATTGTTTGTATGGCTGTTTTATTTTTTTTTAATTTTGGCTATATACTGTAAATCAAATGAATAATTGTGAAAATGAAATGTGATTGAAGAGCAGCCTTCAATTGAGCGCAAAAGAAATAACTGATTATCCTCGTATTCCCCATCCCCCGAATTGGAAAAAACATAGCAATTTGAATGCTAGAATACTAACGTATGTGGATATTCTAATGTTAAGTCAACAAAATCTTACTTTGCCACCGGAAGGCTTGGATAATGTCACATTCTGGTTGTTCAGAAAGGCACTGCTCCTGCAATTGATCATTCAGAAATGCATTTCAAATAGGATTCTTACCTAGAAGGGGTGGCAACCAGTTCACATTTGCTTCACAGTGGGAATCTAAGAAGGTAATAACATCTCCTATTGCTGCAGAAGCTCCAAGCATTCGAGTTCTTATTAGCCCTTCTCTCTTCTTAGTTCGAAGAATCCTAACTTTCGGAAAATGGGCCATATAATCCTCCAAGCGCTTTTTGAGATGCTCTGCATGGAACAAAATGGAAGGTAAAAGATGCATTAAAAATGAAACTATGAAGTTTAAAAAGGGGATTCTACCTCAGCTTTAGAAGCTGAACAGCAACAACATAAAGCTGAGAAAATGCAGGTAGTCTTCGACCTCTGACTGTAATTGAGCCAGGCAAGTCATGGCAGTCAAAAAATGGGTCATGTGCCCAAGTCAATTTGATGACTTTTTGCAGTGTTTGTTAAGCAAACACCATGGCCATTAAGCAATTGTTCACTATGAAGCGCTTTTACAGGGAAATTGGAATTAAACGCCAGTTTGGGCAAAAATGCTATATAATATGGTCATTTGACTGTGGGATTCTGCAAATGGCAATAAATGTAGGCCACTTGCTGAGTGTCCAAAATGCGGTTACATGACTATGGGGAACCCCAACCAATGGAATTTTGGAACTGGGTTGCAAGCACCTTTTAGGGGGTCTATTGTAACTTCAAACACTCACTAAGCAACTGGTCATACTAAGCATGTTGTCGTTTCTAAGATTATTAGGAAGCATAAAGGCAGAAGTGATCCTATAATAATGTGTATTTGTACTTCCAAATTGTTTGATAAAGTTTCTCACCAAACACTCCTAAACAATTTCAGCAGCAATTGAGTATGAGAACAAACATTTTTGGTCTGAAAATAGGCTATAGAACAAGAAAGAGTTGACACAAATGTCAAATTGAGGATATTCTCAAAGTAGGGTTGTGTTGGGACAAAGACTATTTAATTTGTTCATAAATAGTATGGGCAAGAAGAAAACATTTGATGCCAAACTGTTTAGGACAATAAAATAAAAAAGAGAGTTCCAAAAGGGTCTTTCCAATATGGATGAGGGAATCAAAAGTTAATTATTTTTTTGTAAAATATATACTTATCAATTCCTTTAACAGCTCGGGGAGTCTTAGAGGTTATTATGTAAATAACCATTAAACCATTACATGTGTTTTTGTAACTCCCCTAGGTTTAAGCTGTGCATAGTTCGGTGCAAGCAAATACAAAGTAATGCAAAGTGTCCCAGAAACCACATGCTTCACATATATTAATGGGATCTGAACTGTTAGTGATTGAGCAAGAAAGGGATTCTGGAATCATGATGGATAGTTCAATGAAAATGTCACTTCACTGCACAGTAGCTGTAAAGATATAAATTCTAAGCTTGAAATCATTATGAAAGGAACAGGAAATAAAAAAGTCGATATAGTTTTGCCCCTATATCAATCATATATTCCATAGCATGTGGAATACTATGTACAGTTCTGTCCACCATATCTCAGAAAGATTAATGTGGTACTGGGGAAGGTTTAGAAAATGTAATCAAAACAGTTAGAGGACTTCAGCAGCTATCTACGAGGAAAGACCACAGTGATTATGACTTTTTAATTCAGAGTAAAGGTCAGTAAGGGGAGACAAATATATATTAAAATATGCATCGTATAGACCACAGGTCACCAACCTGTGGTCCGTGAGAAAATTTTGGTGGTCCGCGGCACACCCGGGTGGAGGAGCTGCTCTGGGATGACTAATGGCCAGTCCTGTGACTAGAGCTCTGGAATATGGGACCGGCCAGGCAGCTCATGGTGGGGTTGGAAATCTCTGCCGTAGAGGGAGCTACATGAAAGTTGGAACTTTGCAGCGCAGCCCTCGCTGGCTGGAACGAGGTAATGGTGCGGGGGGGGGGGGGTGGAAAATTTTGGTGGTCCGCGGCACACCCGGGTGGAGGAGCTGCTCTGGGATGACTAATGGCCAGTCCTGTGACTAGAGCTCTGGAATATGGGACCGGCCAGGCAGCTCATGGTGGGGTTGGAAATCTCTGCCGTAGAGGGAGCTACATGAAAGTTGGAACTTTGCAGCGCAGCCCTCGCTGGCTGGAACGAGGTAATGGTGCGGGGGGGGGAGGTGGCGCAGGTGGGCCAAAGCAACGGTTGTCGGCAACCTGCGGCTCAATCTTCCCCGGGCTGTGGCTTCCTGTCGGCTGAACCCACCAGTGGCTGGCCTGCCCCTCGCCCTCCCCTCCCAGTCACTCCTCGCCTGGCCTGAGAAGGGAAGGGCGGAGGATGGATATTTGCTCCAAATTCCAGAGCGGGAGCAAAGTGTCCAGCACCAACAAAGGCCAAAGGAGCGCCTGCAAGACCCAGAGAGTGCCGGAGAATCAGAATGAGAGAGAGACAGACAGAGAGAGGGGGGGGGGAGAGAGAGAGGGAGAGATGAGGGGGAGAGAGAGGGAGAGAGATGTCGGAGAGAGAGGGGGGGGTG
>QLTV01000092.1:130779-146238 GCA_003457575.1 Thermophis baileyi | reverse complement strand
TCGGTCCCCCCCCCAACCAAATTACCAAAAATGGATAAAAAACGCTCAGCACAATGTTGGAAATGTAAAATAGCGAAAGGTTCATATTATCATATGTGGTGGTTGTGCAATAAAGCAAAGAAATTCTGGACCCAGATAAAGGAATGGTTAGAAGAGATGCTAGATAAGGATATAGAAATGATACCAGAACTGTTCTTACTAGGAATCATTCATGGAAAATACGAAAAAGGACAGATATATTTAATCCTACACATAATAACTGCAGCAAGATTGATATATGCACAATTTTGGAAGAATGAGAAAACCCCATCCGAAGAAGAAATAATAGAGAAAATATTGACATGTGCAGAAATGGATAGACTATTATTGGAATTGAAGGACAAAGGTGAGACGGAATTTTACGCAATATGGGATAAATTTTATCAGTGGATAGAAAGAAAAAATGGCCGAAAAAAATAGAGATTTGAAGAAGAAATAATAGAGAAAAAATGGACATGTGTAGAAATGGATAGACTATCATTGGAACTGAAGGACAAGGGTGAGACGGAATTTTACGCAATATGGGATAAATTTTATCAGTGGATAGAAAGAAAAAATGGCCGAAAAAAATAGAGAGTAAAAATTGAGAAAAGGGAAACTAAAAGAGAGTTCGGATATAAATAAATAATGACGAGGGGTATATATGTGAGATCAAAAAAAGTAAGCTATACTGAGCAATAATGTTATTTATTGTTATGTAAATAGTGTATAAAGAAATGTTCAACTAGGATGGTCACAAAGTGTCCAATGTTTTTAATGTTTGTTTAATGTTTGTTTGTGTAAATAAAAGATTTAAATTAATAAAAAAAAGAATTAAAAAAAAGAATCAATGTCTTAGCTATAACAATTATTGCACTAAAATATGCTTTACTGTTATTAATAAGGTATGTTTTATTTCAATATATTTCATTTAATATAAAGAGTGATAGATGTACCTCATTACAAAAACATACTTGTTTTCTATGGCCTTCAGTTAAGAAATACTGTGATACACTAAGTTTGCTGCCTCACAAAAGGAATCTGACGTGCCCAGAGATTTCCTCTGCCCTGCAATCACAGCCCAGAAATATCTGTGTGCTATCTCTCCTTGATTTGCTGTTTGGCAAGTTTATCTGCACCCAAACCACCCTGGTTTCCCACTGGTTATCTAAACTCACATAGGATTTGATTTCCCCGCCTTTCTGGATCCCCCCCCCAATCTTCTACTCCTCTGTATCAGATGGATTCTTTCTTTCTCCAACTATTTCTTCCTTGTGTTCTATTTTTTCCCAAAGCCCCTCTCAGTTAACTGATTGTACATCCTTGGGAATCAGATGTTTAATTGGCTCTCAGAGCAATTATATCAGATTCTTATTAGTATTAAAGGCCAGTACCCACACAGATTTCAGCTACTTGGGCATCTTGTTGAATTGGCTTAGAACTTCAGGATTCTAATGTTTGGAATGTCTTCATAGGACTGAGTGTGAAGCCCTACAGCTGGTGCACTCTTCAACACTGTTACTCTTCTGGTAATTATCTCTCAAAGAATGCTGACTCCACTGTAATATCAACATTAACAATATAATTATTTTAAATAATACGAAATCCCCACACAGAGCAAGTATGCACTTAGTTATTTGAGATTCTTAAGAGTCTATTGATTTCAAAATTAATATAGATAGGTCCTCTTTGTTTGCCAGATGTTGGTTAAATCAAGGATAACTTTTTCATTATTTGATGTACATCACATTTTTAAGCACAGTTTTAATAGCAGATAATGCTATACTATAAAGAATTAAGTGTTATGCAGCTTCAAAAAATGTGAAAAAAATTAATTTATGAGGAAAGTGGGTTTTGGAGACAGAGAAACAAATGAAAGCAGCAACATTTTCGAATTTCTAAAAGGAATCGGATAAGAGTCCAGATTTATCATCTCTTGCTTCAATATGAAATATCTAACTTTATGAAGGAGAGAACATTCAAAGCAATTTTACCAGTGCAGGGATAATAATTCATACAGATTGCAAGATTTATTTATTAATAAAACAAAATTGAAGTCCTTCGAAATTCTCTTCAGAATATTCAGAGCCTCATCATTGGTTTCAATATCTACTCATCAGTTATTTGTTCCTAAATTAATTACAAAAGCAAGGTAGAACACTAAGAGATTTGACTGAATTAAAAAAAAATAATCACACAAAACTCAAGTAATTTATTGGGATTTATCTTTATGGCTGGTGAGGGAGGATTCAGAAAGTGAATAAATTAATCACTGTATAATACAGAAACTGAATACACCACTAATATGCTATAATGGGAACATCAATGGAAGAAAAGTATCAATTTTACCATTAGGTATTAGAGAAAATTAGTATAAGATGTTCTGCTGATAGTGTGTTATTCTAGTACTGATTGCTAAATAGACAATTCATTTTCTTAAAACTACTGGAAATGCAATATTGTAGCCAGATTGGATCATTCTTTCCCATTTGGTGGCATCACTCTAAGTCACAACAATTCTGGAAAATGATTTATTATACAACAAAAACAGATTTGAAATGTGGATTTTTTCTTTTTAGCTCATCATGCTTTTACTAAATTATTACAAAACATTATATTCCTATAAAATATACTGAACTGTTTTTATATACAGCAACAGCTACTATAATATACAATGCTGATCAGTAAGCAAGAACAATTCCTTCCACAGAAAAACAATTATCGGTAATTAAGTTATAGAAGTATGCAGCAATATCAAAATTAACTACTTACTTAAAAACACTTTTGGTATAGTAGTTAATGTCAACTTATTTTGGAGTATTATCTTACAAACAATTTCATACTATATCCAAAGTTTGAGCTCCTCTAAATGTTAAGATTATAACATTCCACAAGTGTGACAACTTGTGTCCCATTAGGTCATCGTTTCAGAGATATTTCCTTCCCTAAACAGAGAAACAGAATGATTATGGGTGGGCAAAAAAGCAGCAGGAATCGGAGTGATTTCCAACTTCCTGTTGTCTTCCTCACTGATTTCCTTGTAGGAAGCTGGCAGGGAGTGTCAGAAATCATATGACCGCAGCTGACCGTGGCAACATAGTAATGCAGTAGCGTAGCAGTATTGAAATAGCCACAACTTTGTCAAATTTGAATTCCACTGGATTGAAGTCATGGGTTCTGGATTTTAAAAGCATTCTATACTGTAAGTTAGTGTATTTGAGACACCTTGGTTCAACGATTGCTGCACTATGATGCACCATTTTGCCGAAATGAAGATTATAGTCAATCAAAAAGACACAAGAGTTTTACGGTAGTAGAAGATGGATAATACAAAAAATAAAGATGGCTATTTTGTATGATATTGTCCATTTATATGTAAAAAATCTGTTTGGTAAAAGCCCACTAAATTCAATGGGATTATTCCTTCATAAATCTGTTTAGGACTATTGCCAACTCTTTCTTCTTCTTATACCATAATTACTTGTACTCCAACTTTCAGGATAACAATCCTCCTAGCAATATATGAGCATTGTAAATAATTGTGTATAATGTAATAACTATTACTTAAAAATGAATTTATAGTATGACTACAGTAGCAGCAATAGCCCTGTATGGAAGGAAGAATCCTATATAGGTGGTTTCTGGTCTTGGCCCACTTTCCTCCTTCTCTCAACACTGCATGTTTTTATTACAGCTATTGAATTATCCATTCAACAGTATAGCTAGGTAAATATAAATCCACATTTTTTGAGTATGCAAAATAGAAGTACAATATCTATATATCTCTATCTATCTATTAATATCATCCATGTTAACTATATCATATTGACTTAATTTAGTTAAGACAGAGATCTTAAAAATGCTCACTATGCTCAATTTTAAGCTCTAGCCTAAAACACAGCCATTTTCGACTGTTGAAATAATCCCTATTAGACAGCTCTGACATTCTGTTTTAAACAGATTTAAACCAGTTAAACTTGAAATTAAATTAAAATCAAAATCAGATTTTATTTCAGTTTAATAATTATTAATTACCTAGTTCTTTCTTGATCTACATTCATGCATTTAGTTAGATATGATCTGAGGGCACTGAGACATAAAATTCTTAATTTTTATACAAATGAATATTTACCCCATTGTTTTCATTCTGTTTATACAAACAGACACAAATGGTCCTCTCTATGCAACTGTCAGCTGAACTGCAATCACTCACTGGAATAAATCAAGGTTGATCATCCTGTATTGCTCAATGTTATTGGTAGATGTTCCTAAGGAATAAGCATTTTCTTTTCTTCTCTTCACAGAAAGCTTTGTAGTCCCAAGGGGAATAAGAAAAAGAAGCAAATTAGAAAAGCAAGAGAAACAGGCATCAATGCCAAAACAAGTACATATTGGAGGAGATGCTGCTATTTATACCCTTTGTTCAAATTACTAGGGTCTAGGAGGCAAAGTTCCATGAAGACACATAATTGATAATAGCAGGTTTCAAGGAAACATTAAGGCATGTCTGCCTCAAATAATACCAAGAATAAGCTTTAAGATGGTGTATAGTAAAGGAAATTAAAATTTTAGTTTATAATTTCCTTCAAAGATTTCTCCTATTTTTTTTTTTTTACAAAGCAACCTCTTATTAAGAAAACAGGGTTTCTTACTAACGGATGATTCAAGCTGGGTGAATCTGCCAGGGAGACAGCAAAGGAAACTCTGAAAACAGCAGGGGATGCATTAAAGCACTCGACCCAAAAGTTTGAAGAAAGGCTCAATTAGTTTCTGAAGTGTGCACATGCACGGATACAAGTGCATCGAAAAGGGGTGGAATTATCAAGATAGGATGTTGTGTAGAGAGTACAAAAATAGATTCATTTTTTTTCTTTTTAACAAGGGGCACTAAACCTTTCAGGAGATGTTACAGTAGGTAAAGAATACAGATGTAGAAAAAATGGTGGATGAGAAAAGTAGTGCCTGTCTGAACTGTTTCCACTTGCATTTACAAATCTTTCTCTTTGAAACTTGTAACCTTTCCAGAAAAAAAAAATCCATGTTTTTTCTTCCAGCAAGAATTTAGACCTTTGATTATTCCCATCAATATTGAAATAATTGTAACACAATATCTAAAAAGCAGACTTGGGAAGCAAGAAATCTCTCACTTAGTTCACTTTGTACTTACGCATTTATTATGTGAACTTAAAGCTTTGCCAGCCTCAACCACCAACAAAACCATAACGCAAACCTACTTTAGGGCTTCATTTGAAAATTGCAACAGGTACCTTAGTACATATAAGTACACAATATTAATTCCAAAGATTGCTTTAAGGCAAATTACAACATAACTTTTAAGTTGTCTTCAAACAGAGTTTAATTCATGACTATGTGGATACAATCATGCAATTTTCTTGTATGATATGGAATCAATTTGCTATAGGGTTCTTGCAGGGTTCCCCCCAACCCAACTTCCTATATGTAACCTTGGAATTCTTTATTTCAATCACATAATATATTAAAGATCTTTGGGGGATTTTGTCTTTGGAAAGAGAAACTAATAGGAGTAAGAATAGTCATTCGATAGCAGAAATGCTTGGGCAGATAGATACACTATATATGTATGGCAAATATTCAACTAATGTTTCCCTCAACAAGCAGCCCAAAAGACATACTGTATAAAAATTACTCAGCTCTCTGACATCAGGTAGTGTAAGATATAGGCAATAGAAAGAAAATTCAATGAAAATGTGAATACATTAGAATTATCCTGAATTACTGTATGTTCCCAATGAGGCTAAATTATCATGGGTATTTGAATGCATGGTCATTTAGTGACCATTTGAAGTTACAATGGACTGAAAAAGTGACTTATGACCATTTTTCACACTTATGACCACTGCAGCATCCCCATGGTCACATGATCAAAACTCAGATGCTTGGCAATTGGTAAATATTAATGACGGTTGTAGTGTCTTGGGATCAGGTGATCACCTTTTGTGAAGTCAATGGGAAGCCAGATTCACTTAACAACCATGTACTAACTCAGGGGTCGGCAACCTTAAAAACTCAAAGAGCCATTTGGACCCGTTTCCCAGAGAAAACAAAACACCCGGAGCCACAAAATCTGGGTGGGCGTGGCCAACTCGATGTCACTCCCACCGAGTCACATGATCTCTCTTTTCCCTCTCTCTTTCTCTCTCTCCCACCTCCCTCCCTCTCCCCATCTCTCTCTATCTCTCTCTCTCCCTTCCTCCCCACCCATCTCTCTCTCCCTCTCCCTCCCTTATCTCTCTTTCTCCCATCTCTCTCTTTCTCCCTCTCTCTGCTGAGGAACGATCGCCACCCCTGGCAGAGGCTTCCCTTCGGGCGACCCTCCTCCCCCTCTCGCAACTCCCTGGCTGGCTGTGGTGCACGCGTGGAGACCCTCCTCAAGCGAGCGCCAAAGTGCAGCAAAGGTGCGTGCGGAGGGTGGGCGGCTGCTCGCTTAAGGAGGGTCTTTGGACGCGGCTTCTCGCTTAAGGAGGGTCTTTGGATGCGGCCCTAAGGATCCGGCCATTGCCTTGCCATGATCACAATGTTGCACAAAGGCAAGTACAGAGCCACTTCGCTCCTGCACTAAGGCTCCGGCCATTGCCTTGCCATGGCCCCCCCCCCCGGCAGCTCTTCAGCTGAGCGGGGAGGGCGTAAGCTCCATCCCGAAGCGGCAGGAAGCGAAGGCTGCCTTACGTGCAAATGTGGCGTGAAGGCAGCTACAGGGCCGCTTCTCTCCTGCCCTAAGGATCCGGCCATCGCCTTGCCGTGCCCCCCACCCGCATGGGAAGGGGGGGAGGGTCGTCGGAGCGAAGGATACTTATAGAAGTAATATAAATCACAACAGCAATCTCCTTTATGTTAACCTAATACTGTACTGTAAATTCAGCTTGCTTTGAATTTTTAAATATTAAAATATAATGGGTTAGTGCAGACTTAATGATGAGCCAGTATTAGTACCAATGTCTTGATTGTTTTTTCCTTGATCCAGATGCCATTGGCTGCTCTGCATAATATTCTATTTCTCCATAAAAGTAAATTACTTTTAATACTCTGAAATATGCTCCTCATGCTTTGGAGATTCTTGGGATTTATGAAAATTAACTGTTCCATGCTGCATGGGTGAACTTATTTTGATTTCTGTAAAACCCCAGGAGGTACAATCTATTAAAATGTAAATTCACTCTGGTATCTTTCTTAATTTTAAATTAAAACATTTAGTAAATATTAAATATATACATTCTAGACGTACACTGTTTATGCTTCCTAATTAGTGAGATGCAGGGAACGGATTAAGTTCTTAGTTTACGAGCATGCCTAGAGTAAAACTTGGCTTTGATAGTAATATACTGGAGAAAATGTGATAAAAATGATTGACATCCTGTCATTACCATTAGCAGAGAATTGGACATAATTATAGGTAGACTTCGACTTACAACATTTTAACACTTAACAACTGTCTCGCTTAGCAACAGAAATTATGGGCTCCCTTGCGGTTGTAAATCGAGAACTACCTGTACAGCTTAGTCTGCACATGTATTAATCAATGAAATTGATTTATTTAACAAGTATTTATTTATGCTCTACTTCAACAGATACAGGTAGTCCTCAAATTACAATAGGTTACGATGCCCCCCCCGCAAGGTACATATGACCCGATTCCAAAGTTTTGATGACCAAGGACCTCCACTGCAGTCATGTGACAGCATTTTGGGTGCTTGGGCAGCTGGCTGGCATTTATGGCCATTTGCAGTGTCCTGCGGTCATGTGACCACATTTTCTGTTTTACACTTTCAGTTTTCAGCAAAAACATCCCAAAGCGAACATTGGGTTCACTTAACAGCAGTGACATTCACTTAAACACTGCAGATTCACCGGTGATTTGCGTAACAACCATTGTAAAAAAAAAAGATTGTAAAATTGGGTCAGTCACATGAGGATCTGCTTTACAAGCACCATGACTTACGACTGTAACAGGCAGGATCCATAATGGTCATAAATTGAGGACAATCTGTAATTTACAATTGCAATAAGAGAAAAACTGTAATCAGCATAATCATAAATGGACATGGAAGAAAGGGAAAAAGTGAAAGTAGAATGACTCTATGAAGAGAAAATGTTTCATATGAAAAAAACATTGGAAAGGTAATTTTGCAAGAGAATGTGTAGAAAGTGGAGACAAGGAAAAGTAGATATGAAAGCTGTTTGGAACAGAGTGAAAAGCAGTTAGAGAGTACCACAGATGTATGTGGAGATATGCTACTGGAAAGTATGAAAAAAAATGATACAGTGGAATGATTAGGTGAAAAGGGCTAAGGATGAGGGGAAAAATGCCTATGAGAGAATGACTGCAGCAAAAAATGAGATAAGAATGTGTATAACATGCGCAGACAGGAAAAGGTAGTTACAAAGAATGTGATCAAGGAGTATCCATAGAGCTGCTTTTTGTGGGTCGCTGTACAAATTCAACTTAATAAGTAAATAAAGTAAATAAGTAAAACATTTAAAACATTTAAAACATATACAGAACAATCTGAGCAATTTTGATGACATAATACGTGGAACCAGTTTAGTGTCATGGTTAAGGCATCAAGGTAGAAACTGCAAGACCATATTTTAGTCCCGCCTTATGCACAAAGCTTTGGACCAATAATTTTCTATCGACTCTCAAAAGGAGGTAATGGCAAGTCACTTCTGAAAAACCTTGCTAAGAAAACCACAGGGACTTGTCCAGGCAGTGTCAGAGAATTGGCTACAAAATGAGTGGATGGATGGATGGATGGATAAATAAAGAAGGAAGGAAGGATGGAAGGAAGGAAGGAAGGAAGGAAGGAAGGGAAGGAAGGAAGGAAGGAAGGAAGGAAGGAAGGAAGGAAGGATTTAATGGAAGAAACCCCCCCCCACACACACAATGAATTTAGCTAATTTTTTCTTTTTTCCTAACTCCTGCCTGTAATTTTTTTTTACTATTTCTTACATTTTGTTTCATAACATTCTTTACCCCTAAAAGGAAATGGTGTGATGCTACATATTTGTGCATGAAAAAAAATTATTAAAATCTTACAAGTAATTATTTTGGTAAATTAACTATCTGGGTAAATATAAAATGTACGTGTACACATATAAACATATAACAGCATCCAACAAAGCCTGTTTTAAAACAAAAGACTGGTTTCAGTAGAAACCAATAATTTAACATTTTGAAAGGAGGAGGAGGAAAAGAAATGCAACTCATTCAAAATAGCATAAAAACCACCTCATACAATGAAAATGCCCCATACCTTTTCCTGATACTTCTTCAAAATCAGATTTGGCTTGGCCAAAATACCATTGTCTGATTTTTATCAGTTCTCACTCCTTTCTAGATTGATTTTCTAGCTTGATTTTTCATTATTAAAACAACCCTACAATATCTTCAAATATCTTAAACAAGTTTAAAAACTTTGATCCAAGGGGAACAATATCAAACCAGACTAGAAATGTATAGCAGCATCAGGTTAATCGAAGGTCTGAATAGGCATTTCTTAAACTGTTTGCATTCTTGGAACAAAACTTAACAGAAAAAGAATTCCCCAACAGGATAGTTGTGCATCCTAAGGATGTCATTCCTTAGGCTACCCACAAGGCAGACCCCTAAGACTGTGATGGCGAACCTATGGCACGCATGCCAGAGGTGGCACGCAGAGCCCTCTCTGCTGGCACGCATGCCATTGCCCCAGGTCAGATCTCCGTGGCGTTTCCTTCGTGAGCTTCTGTTTCCCTGCAAACGACGAAACAGAAGCTCACGAAAGAAAAAGATCTTACCTCTTGCCACGCTGATGGTGTTGGGATGCCCCGCCTCCTGTCGGCCAGCTGGTCTTCGGGTCTCTGCTGCGCATATTTGCGCGTACCTTTCAGTTTGGGCATGTGTGTGCGCAGTTTGGGCACTTGGTGTCTAAAAGGTTCGCCATCACTGCCCTAAGAAATTCAGCAGTCACAAATAAATATCTTCATATTAAATTCATGGGCAGGTAGATATGAAGAAGATACTCTGCTACTACAAGTTACTCCACCTTAAAAAATTGAGTGGTTTCTTCCCCTTAAACATAGCTTTTCAGGATGTTGTAGTGAGAAAAGGGACAAAGAATCTGCATAAACATGATTTTGTTTATTTGTTTGTTTGTTAGATTGTATGCTCCCCATCTCACCTAGAAACTTAATTCACAAGGCTACAGAGGTAAGAACATTTATATTTCAATTCCAATTCAAATATTTAGAATTATTTTTTTTAAAAGGCACATGTAAACTATGGAAGAAATAACACTTCTTAACTAATGATAAATGAACATATCTATAACATATCAGAGATGACTTTTTGCTTCAAACATAATTTTAAAATCCTGAAGTAGTTATCTGTAAAATAAGCAAAGAACTAACAGCTGTTATGTGTTTCTCAAAGACATAAAATCTGAAGAAACACAACTATTAAAAATTATAATTTTTGAATTTCCTGCATTGTTACTCAACTTTGGAAAAAGGGTGAAAATTATTTGCAGACTTTTCATATGAATTAGATTACTTCTCTCACTACAAGCAGAACTATATGTTGCATTTTTAATTTAAAAACTTGCTTTTTAAACATATTATTGTTTTATTTTTTAATATATTACTATCTAAGCATATTCTTTCTATATATTATTTTAAGCTGCTGGCCTTGGACTATAATAAAGAATACCTACCTGTCTGCAGTTTTCTTTCCATCTATTTGTCAGCAGCATTTTATGCTGCATTTTAATTCTTGGTATTGGGTTTTGTTTTTTAACCTTGCTTTCTGGGTTAATTTCAGCCTGAGAATGTAGAGATGGTTTCTAGTTTACATTGAAGGACCACTTTTGTGGAGATGTAAGTTTGGAACCAACTGATGGAGGTCCCTGGCATTGCAAGTGTGGGTAACTTAGAAACATTTTCCCATCAGCAAAGGTATGCAGAATATTCTTCTGACAGCACTTCTGCATACCATTAAAGGATGATAATTAACCCAACACTAACGTTAGAAATCTTCTTTGTCAATTTTTATTTATTCATAATGATGTAAGTCACCTTTCAGGAATAACATAATCTTCTTTTGTGTTTGAACAATACTCCGAAGATGTTTTGACACTGGCAACTCATTCGTGCAGGATAACTATAATTTATTGCTGTGCTTTCCCCCCTCCACACACTGCCCTTTACAGTTTTTAAGTATATTTCCTTTCAGAAATGTCAGGCACTAAGTAGTAGTTTATCTTCCCTGCCAACAAAGTGGAAAAACATCTGGCCCTAAAGCATCCGTATGACTTTCTACATGATACGGAAATGTTCTTTAGCACTAAATCTCTACAAACAAAAAATGTGAATATAAAATCCTAGAGCTTAGTTCACGTAGTCTTATTGTAATATCCTCTTCAAAATATATTTATAGCCCATTCAAATGTTGCCAAACAACTAGCTTTTAGAAGTGCTTGTTAAAATCCATAAAACAGTTATGTATTAAACATCTGGAGCTAAACCTTATAATACACACTGAAGCTAGAAGTGCCTACTGTATTCATTTTTTGAAACTGAATCAAAATCAAATATTTAAAACCAGCTTCATTTACATCATTGCCTCTGATGTAATTAATTAATAGGATTTTAGACATTATCAGCATCGGCCATAAAAGTCCTATTTCAACCATATATTATTGAAAAAAATAAATAAAACTACAGTGTTAAAACTTATAGCTCTGAAAATCAGGGTTTAAGCATATTATTATTTATAGAATGCAAATATAAGTCACAATGGATTTCAGAAGAATAACATAATGAGGAATGTGACATACACATTTGCAAATGTTGTAGGCTTTTACAATTTCTGGAACTGTTGATGCAAGAATTCAGGTTCCCTCCTTCTTTAAATTTCTCTAGAACCTCCTATTCTGTACTATAAGCAAAATTAAATGATATCATATAAAATGCTAAGTAAAAACACAGAAATAAATTCAAATTTAGCTTTCTGCCCAGTATATAAGTCCTAAAAAGCATAAATTTCTTTCACATACTGTATTAGTCTTATCTACATTTAAATGCTGTCAGATTACTTAAGCTTGTTTTATACTTTAGTAATTTATTTATATTCAGGCAACATGAATTCATTATCATACATACTGACTACATTTCTACATTTGTTTAGGATTCAAGAAGAATAAATGTAAGATAACACTTTGACTTATATTTTTTTCTTGTCAGTATATATTTATCTACAACTAGTTGAATAATCAGGAGGTGACATCTAGATTGACAAATTTATGCCATAGGTTTATGCCATAAAGCTGTTATGGATTGAGTCCTCCTATTAATGTTTCTAGCCAGCAGCCATGTTCTTTCTTTCAAGACCACAGGTAGTCCTTGACATAGGACCAGCCATTTAAGTCCAGAGTTGCAATGGCTCAGCAAGGTGTTTTATGATCCATAAAGCAATTCTGGCCATCGTAAAACAATCACTCTCAGTCATGTGATTGTGATCTGGTATTTGGCAACCTGTTTGGCACTTACTGGTTGCCAAGCACCCCCAGAAAGTCAATGAGGAAGCTGGTAGAGAAAGTTGCAATGTGCTGCTGCCTGTCAAAGGATTTTTCCTCCCTTCCATGCATGGGGGAGGAGGAGTCCTTCATTAGGCTGCAGAAATGAAGCTCAGATCTTCAGATCTTCACAAGCATTGCTTCATTTCTTCAGCCCAGTGCAAGAGGTCCATTTTGAGCCTGGAACGGAGTTGCGTGTCCACTTTCGGAAGGGCAGCTCTTTTGCCCCACATGCTTAATGACCACAACTAGAAGATCTGGGATTGCAATAGTTGAGCGAAGCCTTACTTGGGCATCTCGCTTAATGACTGCTTTGTTTAACAAGCAAGATCCCAATCCCAATTGTGCTCATAAGAACTTTACACTATTCTTCCAATACCATCCCATCAGAGCACTTTAGTATTATAGAGTCCTTTTAACCAAAATGTCCTTTTTATTGAAAATACTCAGTCCTTCTTATGCTTATTTAGGCTCCTCCTACCTAAGCTATTTGTTCCTGCAATGCTTTTAGGAACGCTTTTGTTCCTAAAATACTGCAGTTGTGGTAGTGCAGTTGAAGCCTGTCCCTTATGTTTACATGTTCAATGTTGCACACACAAATGGTTGGAACTTGGATAGTATTGCTGTACCCATCATCCTGTCTTTTTGACCTCCCCATGGACACAGATGTATGTCTCAGGAAAAACTACACTCAATTCAAGCTCAGTCTTTGTTTACATGGACACAGCAATATTTTCTTAGCAAAAGTATAGAACTGATTTCCCATTGCCTTTTCTAGCATAGTTACAAGAGAGATACAGGTATTCCTTAACTTACGACCACAACTGAGCCCAAAATTTCTGTTGTTAAGTGAGACATTTGTTAAGTGAGTTTTGCCCCATTTTACAATTTTTCCTGACTCAGTTGTTAAGTGAATCACTGCAGTTGATAAGTTAGTAACCCGGTTGTTAAGTAAATCTGGTTTCCCCATTGACTTTGCTTATCAGAAGGTTGTAAAAGGGGATCACATGACCTTGGGACACTGCAACCGTCATAAAATTGAACCAGTTGTCAAGCATCTGAATTTTGATCATATGATCATGGGAATACTGCAAAGGTCATAACTGTTTGAAAAAAGGTCATACAGTGCTGTTGTAACTTTGGTCACTAAATGAACTGTTGTAAGTCAAGGACTACCTGTACTTACAAAACACACCATGGGAAATAGATTCTAGTTTTTTAGTTAACATTTATGTGATTGTGTCAACAATCAATAGTAAATAATCTTTTTAGATTTTTCATACAATCAATTTGCTAGCTTCATGAAATATTAGCCATTTTGTTTTTCATTATTTTTATTTATTGAGGAGGAATTTCTTGGTGCAATCTTTGGGTATCATAAGCATCTGGCAAATAACTCTGAATTACCAATCCCTGTACACACAGAGTAGTAATTAATTTCATTTTTTCTGAGTAATTCAATGGCATTCAAAATATTTCAGTTAATGCTAACCAAATTGGTCAGTGAGACCAATACTTGTGAAATATTACAGCAACCATAGTGGATTGTCTGTTAATCGCTAAAATGATTAGAGACTTAAATGAAAGTCTCACTGGTTCTCTATGAATTTGTCCCACATCTAGGAGTATTATTGGAAGCCTTTCTTTGATTAACCTATTATACTGTCAGAAAACAAGAAGGCAAAAGGCATTTTCTATTATATTACTCAGATTTTGCAATGTTTCCCCTGGAGATGTTTCATCAAATACTGTCCTGGTATTTTGCAGGTAAAGACATTATTTGCATAAACTTCAATCATTTTGCTGCAGCCACACACATTCATATGAGCTCATATGAACAAATTAAATATTAAAGTTCCAGAAAGCATGGCTCAGATTCTAAGCCAAGACCACCAGTTATGGCTCTTTTGTAGACCAGGAAATTCTTGCAAGAGTGACTTGATTGTCATACAATTGAACTATTTTGTGTGGAGTTGCCTTTGAAGATGACTAGAAAGCTGAAGTTCATGCAGAACAAAGCAACCAGTTATTTGAAAAGATTTGCTACTATGCCTATTCTGAGGTTAATGCATCAAGTACCAATAGGCTTTTGGTCCCAATTCAAAATGCTGATCATTATCTATAAAACACTAGCACACATCTATAAGGACTGACTTGCCAAATAGGATTCTGCCTATCTTGTCTGCCTAACTAGACATGTCCTACTGGGAATTTGCCTCATTGGTGTAAAAGCTTGGTTTTCTTTCATTTCTAAAGGTACTGAAGATAGTTTTATTTCAACAAGTTAGTGTAAATTATTATTATGTTTATGGCTAATATATCATTATGTTGTTTTTGTTGTATATCCCTTGTTGTGCATTGCCCAGACTTGTGACTGAGGGAGTATAGAAGTATTAAAAGAAAATAAGCTAGAAGCCCTTTTAAGAAAATAGGGGACTGGAACCATTGCGCAAACCTACCTTAGGATACACAATGCATGTGGCAGATGTTAAACGTCATATCACTATATTATTTCAATTCATTCATGTTAAACATCATATCACTATATTATTTCAATGATACAACAGTGATTGGTCTCATTCAAGACAACGATGAAACCGCATACAGACGGAAGACTGAACAACTAGCCTCGTGGTGCGACCGGAACAATCTGGAACTGAACACACTCAAAACTGTAGAAATGGTGGTAGACTTTAGGAGAAACCCTCCCATTCTACCACCTCTTACAATACTAGACAACACAGTATCAAAGTAGAGACCTTCAAATTTCTAGGTTCTATCATATCTCAAGACCTAAAATGGTCACCTAACATCAAAAACGTCATCAAAAAAGCACAACAAAGAATGTTCT
>QLTV01000092.1:103222-130308 GCA_003457575.1 Thermophis baileyi | reverse complement strand
CACAGGATTCTTCACAAATATATCTTTTATTTTATATACACTAAGAGCATATGCACAATGACAAATTCCTTGTTTGTCCAATAACAAATAAACAATAAAAAAATTTTATTCTATTCTATTCTATTCTATTCTATTCTATTCTATTCTATTCTATTCTATTCTATTCTATTCTATTCTATTCTATTCTATTCTATTCTATTCTAATTATTTTTAAAGACTGTATGTCGTAAGAGTCTACATGACTTAGTACAGTATGCCAAAAGATAACTTTATCAGATGTACTTTTTGAAGGAATTATACTAATTAAGTGATATAAACTGCAAATCATTCCATGATAAAGCATTTGTTTGAAATTTGAAACAAGCTATATTTTGAGAAAAGTATTACACAATTGGTTGTGGATTTTCATTGAAATTCTACATAAATTTTATCCAGTAATACCAAACCCTCCTAAAATAAATCCTGACAAAACAGATGAAGCAGCAAAAGGGAGAAAAATAATTTATTCAAAAATCCAGGTGCACAGTCTTTTCAAATGTGATTGAACTGACAAGTAGCAAGTACTTTTCTAGTGCCAGGACACATTATGCAGAAATGCTTTCATTAATTTGTTCAAACATAAAACGTTTGGTAGGAATATATGAAGCATATCCAAAATCTTCATTCATTGTTCTCTGCTTTTAGGTTTGTGGTTAATCAGTGGCCACAAATCTCTATTAAAACTTTTAAATATCTTTTCATATATGGGATAATTATATCCTACAGCACTTTATTTCACTCTTTTTATTTTGATATTTTTAAAGTGGAACTGGCTCAGATAACAATTACAGGTAGTCCTCAACTTATAAGCAGTCATTTAGTGACCGTTTGAAGTTACCATGGATCCCCCAAAAGGTACTTATGACACGGTTTTAAAGTTCTGAAGTCTGCACACCCTGCAGCCATGCGATTCATTTTGGGCATTTGACAATCAGCCAGCATTTACTGCCATTTGCAGCGTCCCATGGTTACACGACGTCAATTTATGACTTATTTTGCCTGTATTTACTTCCAATTTTCAGTAAAATATGCCCATTGGCTAAAATGGGTTAATGACTGTGGCATTCACTTAGTGACTGTGGCATTTGCTTAATATCTGCCACAAAAAAGTCATAAAATCAGGCATGGTCACTTGGTGACCCATTAACGACCAGCATGATTTACAGTCATAATTTCAGGCTCATATAATCCTTCCATTTAATAGAAAGACAAGTCCTAAAGTATTAATGTCATAATTTAAATGTTTATTTAAGAAATATTATATGAAAAATCTAAATTGCCAAATGATGTGACTTAATTGTATCTTGTTCATTAATACTATTAAAAATTACCATTAGAACCACAAAAAGTGCTTAAGATAAACTATCAAGGTAATACGTTTGAATTATTTATGATCCTGCACATTCAAGAAAATAATGCACCCTTTAGAAAAATGATAAAAATGATTTTTTTAAAATACAAAACTCCTTGTAAACAATACATGAGTACAAAACTTAATGTAAATATGCATTTCTTTCAAAGCACTTTATGAATATAAGCACATGATTAGATTCTAAATAGAATCAATTCTTCCCCAGATATATTAAGTTAAAAATTAACATTGTGTCAATAAGTAATGAATATATCATTTCTAAATATTGGGATTAACAATCTATGTACCAAAGAAATAAACTGCTCTAGTCTGAGATAGTGATGGTGTACCTTTTGGGCTCAGCATGCCTAATTTGATTCTGCTGCCATGACATCACCCCACAAACAAAAGAGAGACAATTCCCTACATATTTATTTGAAAAAATAATGTGTGGCACTAGGTATTATATAGAAACATCAAATAATTACAAAAATAAAATAAGAGGAAAACAAAGTCATTTTGGAGCAGAGGTGGGTTCTATAGAACCGGTAGCAAACCGCTGGTGATGTCACGGAGCCGGTTCTGTTGGTGCCGGTCTGTGGACGCCACCATCTTTTTTTTTGGAATATTTTTTTGGGGAATTTTTTGCTGATTTTTTTTCTTCTGCGCATGCGCAGAAGCCGAGTCCCCGACACTGCGCATGCACCACCATCTTGTTTTCGGCTTTTTTGGGGGAATTTTTTGTGAATTTTTGGCACTGCACATGTGCGCGTGTGCCGTGGCGCAGCCACGCAGCGTGCAATGTGCACGCAGCCACGCGGCGCGGGAGGAAGCAAACCGGTGGCGAGGTAAATTAGAACCCACCCCTGTTTTGGAGGGTTTCAAAAATGATGGTTGAATGTTGGGAAATGCTTGCATTGTGCAAAACGTCATGGCATGTGATCTTTGACACACATATCATAGTTTTGACGTCACTGGTTCTAGAAAAATAAAAAACAAAACTGTAGATTCTGACTTTTCTTTTGTTGTTGCTGCTTTGTTTTGTGAGATTGGAGGTTTTGGAAGACGAGTGAAAGGATCCTTAGGAAAAAATCCATTCAGAATGCCAATCATTGTATTTCAAAACATAAATTTTCATATCTTCATAGCTGTAAATCCTAAGAAAGCTCCTACATGGGAATATTTTAAATATACTTATAGATAGAAAATATGTTTTTAAAACCTAAAAACAACTTTATAGGTGATTGCTCTGCAAAAAGTGTTAATATAGAGGAATAATATGTGAAGTACTAAACTTGTTTTAATTTCTCTATCAATGTGTGTTCTAATGAGAATGACACTTGTATTATTAGTCTACATTGCTTGGACCATGCAATTTATGAACTATATATTTTAGCAATTATGGTTCGCATGTTTGTTGCAGGTTTTCAATACCAATTCATTTTTATTTTAATGAAATAATGAAAATGCATTATTATTTATTAATTAATGAGGCAATATAATACCTTTAAAACTGAGTATCCACTACTCAATTACTTTATGCAGGAAATCAATAGTTAAACGACAATAACTATTACCATTATTATCATACAGGAATAGTTTATGTATTTATTTTTAAAAAGTTTCTGGTTCCATTTTTATATTTAATAAGACATGACAAGGAAGGAGTCAAGCATATAAGTAGTTGGACTTCCCAATCATTTTATCTACAGGACTAGAACATAATTCAACAAAACTGGGCCAAACAGTGCTTATAATTCTATAGAAATTGTGGAATCCATATTATGCTGACTAATACTAATTTATCACTGAAATGCCTTATATATGAAACATGGTAATCTACATTCTCTTTCTTTCTCCTGGTGAGATTCAGAAGGCCCACATCTCTAAGTAAAACTGTTCTTTGTGGATGACAGGTGTTATTTATTAGAAAATGTAGATGCTATTAACTTCTTTTAACAATTCTGGGCAGCTTACAAACACAGTAAAATGAACAATCAACAGCTATAACTGATACTTTTATAAAACTATTATCCCGCATTTGGCGTGGAGAAAGAAAAAGCACTTGTACATGAAAGCAGTAAACCTATTAGAAAATTGCAAACCCAGTAGAAAGCCATGTTTACTCACTTCTATTGCAGCTCTAATTTAAAGATATAGCTAGGAAAATGCTTGAAATAAAATTCTGCACACTCATGATCTAAATTTGGAAAAAACAGTTTTTCCCTTTCATATATCCACAATTTTGCTATCTTCCTTAAATCCAAATGCATGTAACAAATGCACTATTTCAATGGCTGTTTCCTTCAGAAAATCATTAGTCCTTCTATTACAGTTTGTAAATACTTTGCAAGGACGGGGTTTTCACTGTCAAAGGCCTGGTTTGAACATTAATACACCATTAATTCTGGTTTTATGAGGATAACACGTTAAATGGCACAAACTCACATATGATATTTTTGCAATTTTTACACTCCTTGCAGTCACACAAGCGAGAGAAAATAAACCAGGAAGTCAGATTTAATTGTATGGAAAGGTAAACTGACTTCAAACAAAGCATGCAGATACTCTGCTTAATGTCAGAACAGAGAATGACAATAAACACTCACACCAGACTCTCTTTCTCAGAACATACAAATATAATTCATTAGACTCTGGTTAATTTTACACATAGCATTTAGTTTAAAAATTATTTCTTAAAATTTGAAATATTGCATGAAAAGAAGAAATAATGAAAGCTTGAGCTTAGAGTACTGTAGTGCAATGAAATCATGGTGTGTGATCAGTGACATGTCCATAGAAATTTCCAGCACACATTGAATAGTCTTGCTAAAATCCAGCATTCATTAATGTCAGTAGTTTCTATATAGTTATATTTCACTGAATTTTGTCTTGTTAATTTCTGGAAGGCACAAAGGAGAACACCATTATCATGGTTGTATCTTACAGTATCAGAATGTTTTTAACTACATATAGCATTTAGTTTCGGGAGGAAGAGAGAAGATTCTTGTTTGCTTAAAGAAACCTTGAAGAGTACAGGATTGCAATAGCATACCATTTCTGTAACAGTTTCAATATTTAATAAGATAACCCCATCAAATCAATCTGATTTATATGTACAGTTTTATTCAAAAGTAAATCTAATTATTTTCTTGCAAATTAAAGAGGAATAGATGGCAAAATTAAAAAAAATGATTTTATCATGTGTGATGTTATTTCTCAGGTTCCTTATGGGCAGAACTGAAACCCTACATGGGACTCTTAATTGGCTTGTGTGACTTGAACAGAAGAGCTTTAGGTACAAATGACATACTTAGTTTTGTTCTTCTGATATTTTTGTATAGGGTTATTGTCTCTTTTATTGTAAACTTCCCAGCATCATTTTATCCAGTGAGATGGTGTATCGATCTGGTTAATAAATAAATTAAAATAAAGCTGACAACCATACCTCAACTAAAAAGAAATATCAAGGGCATCAAGTACTGTAGTATGAGTTTCAAATCCCAGGTCAGTTCTCTTTTGGAAAAAAACAAACAAACTGCTTAACAGAAGAGAAAGCACCAGGGAATCACTATCAAGAGAAGAGGAAGTGAAATTAAAAGGATACTACAATTTCATTCAAAGCCAATGGGGCCGGGAGCGATGCAGTGGGAAATGGCTTTTGGAGACTAATTTGGGGGATACTGGACGGCCCCGCACACGGGACAGCTGCAAAACCTCTTAATTTCATCGGCATTTATTTGTTCCCTAAAGTAAAAGAACTTCTCCCGCCACAAATAGTCATCACTGGCCTTCCCTCTCGAAAAGAGAGGAAACCAAGACCTCCAACTATGAAAATGCTCTCTCTCTCTTTTTTTCCTCCTATGGGCCAAATACAAGCTTCCCTGCTTCCTTACATCCCCTCAATTGCCTCCGCCCCCCCAGGTTCGTGTCCGCCTCCACCTCCCGGATCCTTCTTCTCTTCTTTCTATTGAGCGGCCGCTCGCCCCAAGGGAAGCCAGGCGTCCCCTTCCGTCCTTGGCCCACAGAAAGGGCGGAGGGCATAGCGAGCGGTCCGCGTTTTGCCGCGCCTCCCCCTCCCCGCCGTAGGATCTCCCCTCCCGTCCCTTTTCGGAGCGCAACAAGCCTTCCCTCAGACAGAGCATGCCGGAGGGCAGTAGAGGAAAGGCGCTTCGCCGCCACCTTCTCACCTGCGCCTCCTCTCGGGCTGCGGCGGCTGCTCCTGGCGGCGCCCCCCCGCGGGCTCCCCCCGCAGCGCCGCCTCCCGCTCCTCCTCGCCCATCGCCGCCGCCGACGGCATCCAGCTGCCGCTCCCGGTACAGCGCCCAGAGCCCCACGTTGGGGAGGAAGACGAGGGCGGCCAGCGCCAGCCCCACCGCCTGCAGCAGCCGCTTCTGCTTCCGCCGCATCCGAGACGCCGCCTGCGAAAGGGGTGAGCGCGAGCCCAACTTTCCTCCCGCGCTGAAGCCGATGACAGCGACGCTCGAGCCCCGGCGCGAGGCAAACCAGCCGCCAGCTCAGCCCGTTCCCTCCGTTTGGCAAGGCACTTCCGCTCTGGGGGCGGGCACTCCCACTCCTACCGCGAGCGAGGAGGGTGGCCGCGCAAAGCCCCGCCCACACCTCGAGCTGGACCGCGTACCCTCCCTTAGTAAGCTCGTCGCGGGAGAGGCCACGGGAGCGCGGCGGTCCGCTGCCTTACCCCTGTCGCCGGACAAATGGTACCGGCCGCGCGGTTTTTTCCCTTGGGGGCAGCGAATGACCTGCCCGGCCCAAAGCAAGTCGAAGGGAGGGGAGGGGGGGGATTTTTAAATTTCATTTTTAACATTGGAATCGATGGAGGCGGGTGAGCGAGGGCGGGTCGATTTCAGCAAAGCCCCGCTTCTCCCCGCGAAGCCACAAAGAAAGAGAGCGAAGGCAGCCAAAGAGAGGGGCGCAAAGGAAAAGGGGGCGGGAAGGGGTCGCGTCTCATCCCCTTTATACCTTGAGAAGAGGAATCGGGGAGGCGGTTTCTACTTTTACAGAAAAAAAAAGAGGAGGCTGGCTGTAAATAACGTTGCTGGAGAAAGAATGAAATCCAGACTTGGATGCTAGGACCAGAGGAGGGCGGTGAAATAAGTTGAATAAAGAAAAATCAGCAGAGCTTTTGCGTGTGGAAGAAATCCAGCTTTTCGATTTTAGCCCCCCCCCATTAAACTCTGTGCATAATAGTCTTATAAATATCCACTGCAATTTCTCTCTTCTCCCCATCCTATTGTTTGGCTGCTAGGCTTCCTAGGTGAAGGTTTTCTTTTGCTTTAAATGCACTTGTATTCGAGGAATTATTGTAATAACAGGAATTTTATTTTTCTCCAAGTCAGTCTTCTCTCTTGGTGACCGCCTGGACAAATCCGGGCAGTTTGCTTGGCAAGGTTTTTGGGAAATGGTTTGCCTTTGCCTCCTTCCTAGGGATGAGGGACAGTGCTTGCATCAAGGTCACCCAGCTGGCTTTACAACTAGAAATTACAGTCTCCTGGTTTCTAGGTTGATGCTTTAACCCTTCCACCCTACTGACTGTCCCCTAAGATATATAACTGGCTTTCATTCCCATAAAACTGTAATAAAAGAAAAGCCGGTGACTTTGAATTTTAAAAAGTTTTGTAAAATCATGGGGGCGGGGAGAATAGCTTCAAGAACACACCCAGTGCTGATTTAGATTCCCAAAGCTAAGCAGTGTTAAAAGTATGTAAAATACATGTTTGTGTAGCTGTCATACTATTGATGTTGCACCAGTCTCTGCTGTGTGTATTTGCAGCACTTGACCATTTTGTCAAGACTCAGAAACTAAACAAAATCAGATCTAGTTAGTACTTGGATGGAGAACACAAAGGAATTCCAGGATTGCAGAATAAATACAGAAGTCAAAAAGATAACCCAGAAGAAGGGAATAGCAAGCTACTTCCATACAGTTTCCAGTAAAATGCATGGATATATAGTCACTAAGGGTTGAATTCAAGTCAGGGTCATCTTTACCTATTAAGTACCAGTTTAAAATTTTGATTTCTGGCCTAGTTTCTGTATTAAATCCTATGTAGAACAAACAACTGTTGTCAGTTCTGAAATGATTTAGTTATTGGAACTCTGTGCATACTTTAAAATAAATTCAAATTAAGCATTCATTAAACATGAATGGTTGCATTGATCCATACAGCTGGATCAGAACTTCTAAGTAGCAAGTTTTAGGATTTGTTTTATAAACAGATAATTGAGAAGCATAACTCATATATGAGGATACTTTCAAATCTATGGCAATCTGCATTTTTCTCTTACTCTTAAATTCTGAGTGAACATGTAAGCTATGCTACAAATATACTGTGTCATTTATTTACAGCAGAATATACAGCACAGCAGATAAAATCAGATACTCAAATTTTCTAAAGGTTTTTGAAATCAATCTAACAGCTGATTTCAAATTTCAGTCCCAAAGCAGTATAAAAGGCTACTTCATTACACATTCTTCCAAGAATGAGTTGTATAATGATTTAAGGCAGAACTGATATGAATAATTCATGTTTGGTAACAGCAATATAGTTGGCTGAAAGCAAATAAACAATTTTCCCATAGGAATTGAGGAAAGAGTGTGACTGTACCACAATGTATACTGATATTACTGGATGCATTTAATATGAATTGTGAGGCACCAATAAATAGTATTCTATAGTATGACAAAGATAATAAATATATAAGACATAATCAGCTTTCAGATGAGTAAGATTGACAGTTCAATACTGTATATCTCTGAGGAGGAGTAAATCCTATTAAACACAGTTCTGCTGCCTCTAAGTAGATAGGCCTGACATTGCACTATAATTTGTGTAAATTTTCCACAATTACTTTTGCCATTAATTCATTATTGGCATCTGTAGCCTCCTGTGAATGACCATAATTAATACTGATGTTAATTAACCGGCAAGTCATTTAAATATATTTTACCATATTGTGCACAATCAAAAAAGGGCAATGTGGCATGAAAATTTATAATAATCATTCACTTTCCTTTGTCCCCATTTGATTAATTTCATAATTTAAGAAGAAACCACCTACAATATATAATTGAGAAAAACCAGGCTGAGTAACAACAGTAATGTTAAACTAAGCATTTTAAATAAATAGGTGTCTTGCATTGAGAATGTCAACTGTATAGTACTTTTCATTATGTTATGAAATTATATTTTTATTGGAATATTGTATTTTCGCTTTCACTGTATCTCTACTCACTATCAAGGGAAAAATATGCATATACTATATGCAACTATCACGTAATCCACTAGGTGGCAAGCTTCCAGTAAATTCTGAATTAATCAACTCCAACTAAATTATCTAAAAACAACACTCAAATTGCAAAGGCCAGTTACAGCACTCAAATTGGTATAACCTGCAATTCACTTTAGTTAGGCTTTTGAGTTTATTGATTTTATTTCATCCAGAAATAATGTCACTACTTCTTGGCAGGCTAAAGGGAAAGATCATCACAGATTAAGTCTCAGGATACTACAGTTGAAGACCGTGTTGAGTTGAATTTCATTCCTGGTGACTGTATATGATTTTTAGCGTTCTACAATATGGATGGGTTTGCATTGCTTTCTTCTCTTTGTGTGTGTATGTGTGTGTGTTTCCCCCCCTCTCTACACTAGAGCATTGAGGGTATTCCTTGGGTAGTGGTTATGCTTATTTTTTTCTATTGGGATAGTGATAAACCAATGGAACATCAAGCATACCAAACTAGATTTGATTTCACTCAAGGCACAAATGACCAGGCTCAGATTATTTATTTATCAAATTTATCAAGTTTATAACTGTATTAATAAATACATAACTTGAACCTGCTCATTTGTTCCCTGAGTGATATCAAACCTGGTTTGATACGTTCAATGATCCATTGGTTTACCACTATCCATACATTCTACTTCAAACACATTATCTGAAGATTAACCTCTGTCAGACCTAAAACCAAGAATAACATGTGATTTTTCCAAGCTGAGTTATTTATTGTTTCATACATAAGACAAAATCTTGCCAGATTGAGCATTCCACTATTTGCAGCTACAGTATAATCTGTGAACTATTAGGGAGGGAGGGGCTGTTTTCACCTTCTTTCTCTCACACATAATATCTGGTCTAAGTTGCCTCTTACTCAGCGGAATGCATTTCCTCCCTCCTGGGAATCCACCTCCTTACTACATTTGGTCACATCTCTGGAAAAAGCTGTGATGTTGGGAAAGAGGACAACCAGCAGCAAGGTGGATGGATTCAGTTAGAGTGGCGATGGCTGTACCATTAGAAAACCTGAAAGACCAGGTTAGAGACATATTCCTGGAGAAGATCTGTCTGTGTGGTTGCTAGGAGTTGAAAACAACTGGATGGCACATAAAAAAAAATCAGTGGTAATGCATATGTAGCCATTGTCTCAGCATGTTATAAGAATCAAGCCAACAAACTGAATATTTGGGCCTAGTGTGTTATATAAACACATTAACTGATTTATTAACCCAGGTATAGTGTTTAGTAAAACCAACACATTTGGTTTGTTTGTTTTCTTTTGAACATTTCTATATTATCCAGGAGAATAGAAAACAGTACTTTGACCCTTGGTATATAATTTGTGCCCTCATCAATTATACAATAGATTCGCATTTAATTTAAATTGTTGTGGAGGTTACGGTAATAACAAAACTGTATCAATAATTAACCACTAGAAGCTCCCTTACAAGTGTTTTGCAATGCTAATTTTTTTTCCTAATCATTTCCCCCTTTTATTTGTGACTCCTATAGTTGTCTCTGAACTCAGCCATGATCTTCCTTTTTTATTCAGTCCCAGATTACATTCTTTTCTCTGACACTATCATATTGTATACTTTGTCCTCTTCCTTTTTTTCTTCCTTCACGTATAACATCTTAAACTGCTACCCAGTACTTGATCTCCTTAAGTCTGTTTCCAAAGAGCCATGTCTTGCCTATCCTCTGTGTCTCTCTCTGTTTCATATAACAATTCCTATCATCTTTCTACCACTGCACATATTTGCTTCTATCTCTCAGCCATTCCTCATTCCCTGTCCACAGTAGTAGTCTGCACTATCACACAGCTTTGCATTACTATCTTGTTTCTGTCCTCCTTTCCCCCTTTCTCTGTTCAAAAGAATATAAAATTTTATTAAATTAAATATGTGTGTGTTACAAAGAAGGAGGGGGGGAAGGGGGAGAGAGAGAGAGAGGAAAAGAGAGAGGGGGAGGGAGAGGGGGGGGGGGGGGGAATGGAATGGAATGGAATTCAGCAAGGTTTCTCTTCCCCATCCCCATTTGCTCTTCTAGGAGAGAGAGAGAGAGAGAGAGAGAGAGAGAGAGAGAGAGAGAGAGAGAGAGAGAGAGAGAGAGAGAGAGAAGGGAAAGGAGGAAGGGAACAGGAAAAAAAAAGCAAAATTGGGAATTGCAAACAAGAAGATTAAAAAGCTACCGAAAAGAATAATTTCCAATTTTCTTTGGTACTGAAACAGGATTAAAATACAATATCCCTTTGAGTTACAATAAATCATAACACACAGTACCTTTACAATCATAAACAAATCTAATCATCAAATACCAAGGTTAAAGTTTCAGTTGCAAGCAAAAAATCCGAAAGTGGTTTCCAAATAGAAAAAAAAAGACAAAATCTTTTTTTTTTGAAGAGGTCAATTTTGCCATCTCCACCAAATCCATTACTTTCAGCATCCATTCTTCCATTGCAGTATTTGTGAGTCCTTCCATCTCAGCACATAAAAAAGCTATGCTATTGTCAACAAGGCACCGTGTTGCTGTTTTTCCTCAACCTGCTTGTCTATCAAGCCTAAAATAAAAGTCTGTTTTCAACTGTACATTCAATTTGAAAGTTCTCTGAATTAAAATGCATACCTAATTCCACTATTTCTTAGCTTTTTTAATGTCCTCCAGAGATGATAAAAAGTGCCTTCAGATAGCTTATATTTCCAATATACATTAGATATACCCTTATACATCTAAGACAATTTAGCAGGTGTTAAATATAAATGATTCATCGTTTATCCCACACAGATCTTCAAAGCACGATGAGCTGCTTTCAGTCAGTCAGCAAACCTTATGTTGTTACGTCATGTCCTGAAGCACAAATGTGTAATCTTAAGAGCCATAGGAACCTTAGATTACAAAGATGCTACAATGAAAGCATTTCTAACTTAAAGACTGTCCTTTGGTTTATGCTTCTAGTGCTGCCCTTTTTCTGTGTATGCAACTTGGCTTCAAAACAAGATAGTATATTTTTACTTTACAAAATTATGTGACAGGAACAACATTTCAGAGTTAGTTAATGTAGATGTGGTAGCTATTTTGACACTTGCCTAAGATTTAGGAACTTCTGTTCTGACTTGAATAGTTAAGCGAGTCTCCTAGAAATTCATAACATCAGGATTTACGCTGTGTGATTCTGGAATACTTTCATATGAATAATGGAACCAGTTATACAAACCTTTGTACAGAAAATCTGCTAATTTGTGGACTGTTATCAGAAAAACAGAATAAATTTCTCCAAAACATTGCTACACCACATAGGGCCTGTTTACTTGAGGGGATTCTATATCTCCCATAACAACTGCCTAACGGATTTGATCCTGCAAGGTTACTACACTCTTAAGTTCCTTCAACAATTTTCCTTGGGATCCTGGAAAGACACCTCTTGATCTGCCTTCTGGAATAAGGTCCCCTCCCTTGCATTTGGCGAGGAGAGTAAGACCCTTTGGTTCATTGCACTTCCCATCTTTTATTCCTATCTTTTTATCATTTATTGTAATAATGATAATGTTTGATTGCATTTGGGGGGGGTGTTGATTATTGTGAGTCATCCAGAGTCATTGAGAGTCAGGCAGTATATAAGTTTAATACATCATCATTATTAATGTAAATCAGGTACCTATAGTACCGTTGGCTTGCTAGGGCCTAAATATTGTAGTCACAGAATCTTCATAAAATAATCCAGAGTGTAACCATTATTACATTAAATATTTTTCACAGATATTCTTCAGGCATCTGAAATAAATTAGATAAGGCAAGCCTAATTTGCAGTGGGCTTAATTGTAGAATGTGCTGCATATGGCTGCATATGTCACAAAATCAAATCTTCACTGCATTCAGTTATAAAATGTACTAAATAGTGATGTTTTAGTTTCATTCATGAATACATGTTAGTATATTCAGAACTTGTGATCTAAAAATCATTTAGGATTGTGTATTTTAATGGAGGAAAAATGTGGAATAGATTTTAACAGATTAACAGAGTTGGAAGGGACCTTGTAGGTCTTCTAGTCCAACCCCCCACCCAAGCAGGAGACCCTACACTATTTCTGACAGATGGCAGTCCAATCTCTTCTTGAAAGCTTCCAGTGATGAAGCTCCCACAACTTCTGAAGGCAAGCTGTTCCATTGGTTGATTGTTCTCACTATCAGAAAGTTTCTAGGTTGAATCTCTCCTTGTTCAGTTTCCATCCATTATTCCTTGTCTGGCCTTCAGGTGCTTTGGAAAATAGCTTGAGCCCCTCCTCTCTGTGGCAGCCTGGCAGCCCCTCAAATACTGGAACACTGCTATCATGTCTCCCCTGATCCTTCTCTTCACTGGACTTGCCATGCTGAATACTTGCAACTGTTCATCGTATGTTTTAGCCTCCAGTCCCCTACTCATCTTGGTTGCTCTTTTCTGCACTTTTTCTAGTCTTAACATTTTTTTTATAGTGCAGTGACCAAAATAGTGTAGTTGTATCTTGGAAGAATGCTTAATTGTTTACTGAAAATTTTGCTGTTCCCAAAACTTGAAACAGATATTTAATTGTTGCATGTGCTTTATTTCACATACCATTTTCCTGAATGGAAACTGGCTGTCAGTTTAGTTTCATTTCAGAGAGCTCCATTTAACCAGTAATAAAATACCATAGGTTTCTTGGATTAGGGTTAGGATTAGGGTTAGGGTTAAATTTTGCAAATTTTTGACTTCCAACTGCGTGTAACAGTTTTGTTAGGACTCTGTCCAAACGGTTGGGTTGGTTAATATAAACAAGCCACAAATCACTGTTTAATGTATATATGTAATATTGCTTTAAATGCATTGGTGCATTCTGACTCAAAGAAAGGCTGGTAAGACGACTACTGTACTTCTGAATCCTGACTGATAGCACGTGTATGATTCGGACTGTTATTTGGACTGTGCTATTTAAGTAAACTACTTTTATACACTTTAACGTATCTGTGTATTGACTGAATCATTACTCATATCTACTGCAACATTACGGTGAACTGTGCAAACCTTCAGGGCCCAGAGGTTACTCTGCACAATTCCTTAACAAGTTTTCCCTAAGGCAGGTATTCCAAAACAACAACTGACTAAAACCTTGTTTTACTTTTAAGCAAATGCCATTACAGAAATCGTGCACACCAGGCAGCAAACCCCTGTCCTTTAAATGTTACAGGTCCCCATCATCCTTAGCCACTGGACATATTAAATGGATCTGAAGGGAATCAAAGTATTATCATCTGCCACACTTTTTTTACCCTTGCAGTTGAGAATCATCATTTCTAAAAGGCACTTAGTAGTCTTCTGATTAAATGGGACGTTTTTTTTAAACACATCAAAGTTATTGCTAATTTATGACCCTATTAAATGTTAGATTTCTCAGTAAAGCTACACAATTACAGACTGAGAGTAGGATAAATGCATTTCATTTCAGCTTTCAAAGTGATTTCTCTTCCATTCAAGTGATTTTTTTTCAACGTGTCAAACCTCCTTATATATGACATTATTTTTTGTATTACTAAATCCTGGCCATATTTTTCTTGAATTGATAAATGCATCAATTTGCAAAGATTAAGTGAGAGTAGTCAGTAGATAACCTGGAAAATGCAACAACCTTATTTGCAAAATTATTTGTTTTAGTTGTTTTGTTAGCTTGAGTTTGCCTTACAAACCAATTAGCACTACAGGGAAATAAATTTCCTGTGCATTATTCCTGTAAGGTTAAGCAAGGTCTGTTACAAACTACCGTGTCTATTGACTGTGTTTACATGACATGGTAAACCACAAAGCTTGGTTTATGAGTGTGTGTGTCATAATTCTTCCCCACTCTATGTTGTATACCCTACTGCAGCCAGTCATAAGGCTTACCATATAGTTTAAATTTAGAACAGCCATCATTTGAAATATAAAAACCAGATTTTGATATGCATATATTTTTAATTCCGGTTTCTATAACTGAGAATGGAAGTCATGCCAGCTCAGATAACACATCATGCTTATGGCTTTGGTTAAAAAGCTGTATGTGATGTGAGATAATGATGGTGGAAAGATCGCAGTGCACTTACATGCTTGTTAACCAGACTTTTTTTTTTTTTTTTTTTGGCTTAGTGTCCCCAACCAGGGGAACCCCAGATGTCATTAACAGCAGTAGCTAGAATTATAGATGTCCATCTCATCTCTTTTTCCACATTATTATTATTATTTATTAAATTTGTATGCCGCCCAACTCCCAAGGGACCCTGGGCGGCTGTGTTTGCATTTCTGCATTAAATAAGGACAGATATCTGTACTATAAAAGCTATTCCACAACAATCTTAAGTTCAGTGAAGAGCAGTTCACTAGCTTCCCTGGTTAGTTCTACTGTCTAACTGCTCTTAAAGTTATGGAAAATTATCCTGTTCAATGAGAATTTGCAGTTATGTTACTTTGCAAATTGCTATCAATATTAAAATAGTGAGACAAGTCTGTTTTTCATCTGCCCTACTTGTCATATGCTGTGGGTTTAGTCACTGTTTATTATTTATTTATCACATTTATATGACCTCTCATTTCACGATGAGGGATCATACAAATATGCTGATTCTGGACAGCAACTTAAAGCAGACCAGAGACAAAAACAGACAAAACAAATTTAAAAACATACAAAAAGTACAAAAATATTATGGAAAGGCTAAGAGAGAGCATCAGATTATGAACAATAGAACCATCTCATCAGCTCAACATTCCTTTATGACTCCAGGCCTGACAACACCACCAGGTTTTAAGGGACTTCCAGAAAATCATCATTATGGGTTTAAAAAATGAAATGGTTGAATTCATACAATGGCCAAAATCAAAACCAAATGAATTATTTTATGGTTCAGTGTGTTTTATGACATAACTCTTAGAATAGAACTGTTGAAACAATGAATTGATTAGTTATATCTGGATTAAATTCTATCATTTTAGTAGGCCTCCATTTAGTATGATCCCATTAATTAATTTGAACATTGTTCCCATGAATGGAGCAGAGTTTACATTCATGGGACAAGGTTTCCTTCCCTTTCTCTCTGTGTCTTCTGGATCCACTGTTTATGGTGTTGGGGTAGAAGAATAATGAGGGATATGGTATGAAGAGGTAAGAGAGTGATTTATAATCACACACACAAATGGAGGGGGGTAATTTACAATGAGTTTATATTGTTCAATGATCTTTGTTCAGAATTGCACTACACTGAGTTTAATAACACTTTATCTCAGATAAATAAATCATGGATGGATTGATGGATGGCCAGATGTTAGAATAAAAAAATAATTTACTCATCCATAAATTCAATGCTGGATTAAACTAGCCTTATCAAGTCAGATGTGAGGATAACTCCCAGAATTTCCAGCCATTATGATTTTGGGATTAATACTGTTAGTTCTAATTGTGGACACATCAGAGAACAATGGATCGAGGAAAGTTGTTCTAAATGCTACTTGTTAGGTCTGCTGTTATTCCCTGTTCAGGAAGTGCTATTAATTCACAGTGGTGGGGTTACATTTCTTACCTCCTACATAGGGCATATGTCAAATCTTGGGCCTTTAATACTCACTATAATGAAATCTGCCTGTAAGTACTTTAGAAGTGAAAATGAATAATGTGTATTGATTGCTTGAGGGAATATTTTAGAAATAGGGCAACACAAAACTAGTTCTGACACAGGATGCATATTATTGCCAGATTGTCTTTGTAATCCTGCTAGTTTAAAAATATTTACACCCACAAACAATATTCCAAAAGTCAATGTTAGAAGCTGCCCTAACAAGCTCAAGATTAGTTTGGGGAAAACTAATGCTCTGTTTGCTAAAGCCACCTTTCCTCTTCTGAAGTCACATCTCTAAAGCTATATATTACTTGGCTTATGTGGTGAGAAAAATATGCTTTCTATTTTAAAAAAAGATTTGTCTCGAGGTTACATTTTTTGTGATATATCAAGATGAAAACAATCTCTATGTTAGAAGAGTCTCTTTTGTGTAAATCTTGAGCCTAATTCTATCCTTTGCATTAGCTAATGCATATGATGACTTCTATAGTAAGTAAAAATTACAGTTGCAAAGGCTTGGAATCAGCTGTTCAAAAGAAGTGATGTTACTATACTAAGTGGTTAATTTAGAAAATGGAGCAGATGCCACTTTGGATTATCAATCAATCAATCAATCAAACAAACAAACAAACAAACAATCAGTGTAAGTATTTGCATCTTCTGGCAAATTGATTTCTATGATTTTTTAAATTTAGATATTCTTGATTGATATATTTTGCATTACTTGTACTAGATCTGTATACTTTCACTGCTTGTTCTACATGTATGTACAGATGGGCTTGTCAAATGGGTTACTCAGCTATGTTAGCACTACAGATTCCTGAAAAAGGAAATAAAAAGAAGTTGCAGAATGTATATTCTATAAATCAGGGGTGAAATTCAGCAGGTTCTGATAGGTTCTGGAGAACCGGTAGCGGAAATTTTGAGAGAACCGGCAAATACCACCTCTGGCTGGCCCCAGAGTGGGGTGGGAATGGAGATTTTGCAATATCCTTCCCCCAGGAGTGGGAGGGAATGGGGATTTTGCAGTATCCTTCCCCTGGAGTGGGAGGGAATGGGGATTTTGCAGTATCCTTCCCCTGGAGTGGGGTGGGAATGGAGATTTTGCAATATCCTTCCCCCAGGAGTGGGGAGGGAATGGAGATTTTGCAGTATCCTTCCCCTGCCACGCCCACTAAGCCACACCCACAAAACCATTAGGGAAACATTTGAATTTCACCCCTGCTATAAATTATATTTTATAAGTAAACAATAGAATATGCCCATATGAGACCATTAAATTGGGGAAGATTTATATGAGCCAGAAGTCTTAAATTGTCATGAGGACCATAGGAGACTAGATCCTTGGGCTCAAGGGCTGCCTAACTCTCCAAGTCAAGAATGAAGAAAAAGAAGAATCTGAATGCACTTTTTATTCAGTAAGAGATACAAAGCTACTTCTGAAACACAGCCATTTTACTTTAGCCACTTAGATGGCACAATTTTTCATTAATCAGAACACCAATATTTGATTTTAGCACTAGGTTGATTTTTTTCAGCATTATATCAAGAACGATATACTCTACGAAATGCCTGAATCCTGCTTTTCCGTTTCATTTCTCTTGCTGACAGTAAAGATAAATCTTTCTTCAGTCCTGTTTGCTTTCTCTTCTCTCTTCTTTCTTTTATACCTTGCAAAAGATGCATGGTTGCCTGCTTGCTTGTTCATTGCCTTTCCAGGGACAGAGAACATTTGCATCCTCCAAATGTTTTGAGATTCTAGTTTCCCTCAGTTTTACTCAGCATGGCCCACAAACTAGTGGTGATGGGAGATGTCGCTCAATGACATCTCTTTTTTGCCAACTGGGTATCCTACAAATTTTATTTATTTATCAAATTTATAAATTTATCTGGGTAGCATACAATAACCTCAAAAATGAAGAAATAGAAACAAACCATTTTAATTACAAAGGTAACAACAGCCATTAATAAGTGATCAGGGACCCACTTTATTTCTTTTTTTAAAACTTATTAGATCGATTTAAATAGCCACCCAGCTTGTAACTGCAACTCTAGAGGGTGACCACAGCAAAAAGTCAACAGAAGAAAGACAACCAATTAATAATAACATAATAATGTGAGAGTAACATAATGACACCTAAGGGCAGTCTAGGTTAAACAAGAGAAACACAGAATCAGTTGTCCCATTTAAAGGGGTAAAGTATACAGTATCTCCAAGTGGGAAATCCAATCATCTTGGCTCCAAAACTCAAAGAATCAGCCAAGATTGTAAGTTATTTCTAAAGGCCAACAAGACCAGGGAACATCTGTATATGTTGGGGGGTTGGGGGAAGGGTGAGAATATCATTCCAGGCAGCAGGCACATAATCTTACATCTAAAGTTGAGGCTGACACACAATTTTTCAATTTGATTCCATGGCAACCAGAAATGCTTAATAGAGCAGAAAGGCAAGGAATAAAACAAAACAAAGTACTTTTAGTTCCACTCCAACTGGTCGGTCCATGATCAACTCTTTGACACTGAATTCTAATCATAAATTTATCACCTGTATATTTCAAAATACAAAAATCTGTTGTCTTGTGAATAGGTGAGGGTTAAAGGTATTAAGTATATATCTTAATCAGAAAATCAGAACACCAAATACAAGCTGGGCGGATACGACCTCATATATGACCCTCACTCTGTCAAGGACCTAGGAGTACTCATCTCAAACAATCTAAGCCCCAGAGCTCACTGTAACAGCATTGCCAAAAAGGCACTAAGAATTGTTAACCTAATTTTGCGAAGCTTCTTCTCCGGTAACATTGTATTACTAACTAGGGCATACAAAACCTTTGCCGGACCAATCCTCGAATACAGCTCATCTGCCTGGAATCCACACTGTATATCGGACATTAATACAATTGAGCGGGTCCAGAGGTATTTCACAAGAAGAGTACTCCACTTCTCTGCTCACAGTAGAATACCTTATGCCACCAGGCTTGAAATTTTGGGCTTGGACACCCTTAAACTTCGCCGCCTACGGTCTGACCTAAGCATAGTACACAAAATTGTCTGCTACAACGTCCTACCTGTCAACGACTACTTCAGCTTCAACCACAACAATACACGAGCACACAATAGATACAAACTCAACGTGAACCGCTCCAAACTCGATTGCAGAAAATACGACTTCAGCAACAGAGTGGTTAATGCCTGGAACTCACTATCTGACTCTGTAGTTTCCTCCCCAAATCCCCCAACATCTTGAAGTGAAGATTTTATTTTGGCCAAGTTTTATTATTTATTATTGCTTCAACCGCAATAATACACGAGCACACAATAGATACAAACTCAAGGTAAACTGCTCCAAACTCGATTGCAGAAAATACGACTTCAGCAATAGAGTGGTCAATGCCTGGAATGCTCTACCTGACTCTGTTGTTACGTCCTCAAACCCCCACAGCTTCAACCTTAAACTGTCTACCATGGACCTCACACCATTCCTAAGAGGTCTGTAAGGGGGCGTGCATAAACGCACCAACGTGCCTACCGTCCCTGTCCTACTGTCCCCATTTATTTGTATTCATTTCATGTGCTCATGTCCATGTTTATACTTACACCTGTTATCTCGTACATGTTTGACAAACTAAATAAATAAATAAAAATAAATAAAATCTAAATTAGAAACACATCTAAAAACTTGGAGAAGTTAGCAATAGCACTTAGACTTATATACCGCTTCATAGTGCTTTACAGCCCTCTCTAAGCGGTTCACAGAGTCAGCATATTGCCCCCAACAATCTGGGTCCTCATTTTACCCACCTCGGAAGGATGGAAGGCTGAGTCAACCTTGAGCTGGTGAGATTTGAACCGCCGAACTGCAGCTAGCAGTCAGCTGAAGTAGCCTGCAGTGCTGCACTCTAACCACTGCGCCACCTCGGCTCCAGGGGTTATCAGGGTTAATAAGCTTAAGTTATAGCTCTGAGTTTTAACTCACTAACTAGTGGCTTCTGTAACAAGCTATGATGATGTCAAAGTGATACGTCACAACATCACAATATGGTGTGATGCAATAAATGATGCATATGATGCAATAACATGGTGATGTAATAAATATGCAAGTCACACCATCTGTATCATGATGTTGTATATGTCATTATTTGCCTTCTCTTGTGCACTTGTGCATGCCCATATTCCCAGTTGCATATTAGGCACAGATTGAATTTTCAGTGAAAACTGGATAGGTCTAACTAAGCAAAAGTTGTATAAAACTACCAGAAAACCTTTTTTAACAGACTTTTTATACTTATCTTTGCTAACCGCTTCTTATGGAAAAATAATGATTTCTTACTGCTTTGAGCTGAGCAAAAATTTGATCTAAGTTGGTAACAATTAATTAGAAATAAACTATTTTTTAAGTTGATGAATTTATAGCTTCAACTATAAATAACAGCAATAGAAAGTTAAAGCAGAAAAAAGGGTTTACACTTTCTGTCTTCCAAAGGAAAAGCAATGAATGTGTCCATCAAAAAAACTTACAGTAAAATTTACACACAAATACCTGCTTCAACTCAGCAGCCACCAGCTGTGCCAATTTTCAGTTAACTGTACTGGGTTCCTTTTTCGCATGTCAATGTTTAAAATGTCTAAAAACATTTCCTCCTTATATAGAAAGTCCTGACAGAACTAAGGCTCTGCACTTAAACTGAACTGGTTGGATACCCAAAACTATTCATTCTCTTACTCGCCTTTCTTTCAGAAAGATGGTTCCTAGTGCTATTAGTCCAAAGATAATGTCCAACAATTATATCTTTCTCTCCTTAATTATTATTTTTTTGTAGGAGGAAAAAGACAAAGTAATGGAAGGAAAACATAGATCTTAACAACCTCTAAGAACCCTTATAAAAGTCCATGAAAGAAGGTGCTTTCAGACTTAACAGCACCTAAAACATCCTCCTTTAAGTAATTATTTAACTATCTCATCTTTTCTTCCATTAAACTTTTTCTTTCAAGAAGAATAATGGAACACAAGTGGTAGGAAAAGTCAGAAGTTATACATGAAAGAGGAGGACTATGTTTGAACCTTTGAACCATTTGTGGATGAGTCAGAATAATTTACACAAAAATCTTGCTTGGAAATACATTATAAATAGGAGGAGGAAGGTGTGTGGGGTATGTTCACCACCTTGAGTTATTGTTAAAAATAATAAAGGTGGGATATAAATAAATATAAAAAAATAAAAACATAACACAAGGTTTGTTATAAAACAGTGTTTTATAACACTGTTTTGGCAACTTTAAGATGTTGGGACTTCAACTCCCTGAATTCCCCAGCCAGTATGCTGGGAGTTGAGGTCCATACACTTTAAAGTTTCCAAGTTTGAAAAACACTGTTATCAAGCAACATCTGCAAGTACTTTTGTTTTTTACTTTCACCCCTTTCATTGTGCCCACACATGGTACGCTACCCATTATGGTAGTTTCTTTGGTTTTTACTTAGTGCGTTGTTTGAATGCTACCCTAGTGGCTTCTAAACCAAATTTTATCACTTAGTATAATGTGAAAATGGAGCAAATCATCATTTATTTGATAAATCATAGTTAAACAAACATGGCTTAGCATAGTATGTGAATCCAAGCACTGATTGAATTCACATAAAGCCATGGTTGATTAAATCAGGTTTGGATAATTAAATCATTGATTAAATCAGAAGGGGAGCACAAAAACAAAATAAGACAGACACCCTTTACAGTTTGAGCCAAAGTAGCAATAGCACTTAGACTTATATACCACTTTACAGTGCTTTACAGCCCTCTCTAAGCAGTTTACAGAGTCAGCATATTGCCCCCAACAATCTGGGTCCTCATTTTACCCACCTCGGAAGGATGGAGTCGACCTTGAGCCTGGTGAGATTTGAACTGCCAAATTTCAGGCAGCTGGCAGTCAGCAGAAGTAGCCTGCAGTACTGCACTCTAACCAGAGGTGGGTTCCTCCCGGTTCGGACCGGTTTTCCCGAACCGGTAGCGACCCGCTGGTGACGTCACGATGACGTTACGGAGCCGGTTCGGTTGGTGCCAGTCCATGGACGCCGCCATCTTTTTTTTTGAATTTTTTTGAATTTTTTTTAATTGTGGGGGGGGTTTTTGGAATTTTTTTGGTTTTTTTCTTCTGCACATGCGCAGAAGCTGAGTTTCTGGCACTGCGCATGCGTTGCCATCTTGTTTTCGGCTTTTTTTGGGGGGGGGGATTTTTTTTAAAAAAATTTTGCACTGCGCATGCACGCACGCTCCCACTTAGTGCGCCCACACGGCGTGGGAGGAAGCGAACCGGCAGCAAGGTAAGTCAGAACCCACCCCTGACTCTAACCACTGCGCCACCTAGCAACCTGGGGGAAAGGACATGCTTGCAATAGCCTAAAATGGCCAACACGTTCTCCCCATGACACGATTTGTGCCACGAGAGGAGGGAAAATGCTACCTTAAAACCCAAACAAGTAAATATGAATTTAAACTGCCTACGCAGAGAACTGGGATGAAATATAGGCAACTACCTGGGGACATGCCCTTTAAAAATGGTTAGAACTTAATTCCGTAGTTCATGGAACAGCAGGATGAGCACTGAGGAAATATGCAGATTATGGAAATGGTTACTGACATACAGTAATTCTTTCCAGATACAGTAGCAAAACTGGGTTGCTTTTAAAAGTTATGTTGACTTCCAGTTTAAAGTGTTCTAAGCATTTTAACTGAAAAGAAATACTCCTTAATGAACTATGGTGGCAGAAGATCCAGCTGTAATCAGATTTTGTCTTCTACCCTCCCTCTTCTTATTTTTAAAGCAAGGCTTCTGGTGGCCTTAAAACTTGCAGTGATCAATTTAGGGCAGGCATGGAAATACTGGAGAGAAGAATTATTGATATTTTTATCCTGCTAGGACTGGAGGAAAAAATAAAAGCTACACCTACTATCTTCTCTCATCACACAAAACAGGTGGGCAGTGTACAAATCCTTGGGCTTGAGTGCTGAATACCTTGTAAAGCAGATGGAGGTTTACTGTAAATCCAAACAAAATGAAGCACTATTTTTTTAGAAACACAACAAGAAGATGAGAAAGGACTGGATAGCTATGTGGCTACAACAGATTCTGAAGGCGCCTTTTAATTTTGGAGAGATTATGGATTCCCTTGTTAGAAGCTGATTTTTCTATGGACTAAGGAGCACCATTCCTATGAACAACTTCTATGTAAAGCTGATTTGATGCTATGTTATTGTCCAGAAATGGACGGAGCAGTGGAAATTTTCAGGACAAAGTCAGAATATTAGCAGGTAACCCAGAAAATGAGATACATAATCAGTGCAGGATTGTGAGAAAACGTCTGACCCCAAAAATAAAAATGGTGCAGGCAGATGAAAAGGTTTCTGTGTGTTGTGTGGATATTCTCAGATGGTGATGTTAGCAGTTCCAGACATGATGTACACATGGTGAACAATACTGGGAAAACCAGACTGTGATTTGCAGAAATGTTAGTGAACAAGCAATATATTCATTTTCATTTGAATTCTGAGGCTACCTGCTGGGTGTTATCACAGACATACATTATTCCATGATGCCAAGTACAGTATTCTTACTGTGTAATGAAAATTCTCTAAAAAATAAGGGATAAGTGCAGAATTAAAATTTACATCTTGAAGGAACATAAACACTATCAGTTGGATTTGATATTTGTGGAAAAAGCAAGGTCCTTAGACCTCTGCTGGGAAGCAGAGCAATGCAAGCTATGAAACTGATTGTAGTAAAAACTATTGTACATATGTTACATGCATAACCTACCAAGGCAATAAAATAGCATTGCAAAACCAATCCAATAGTTGACCACTTAATCAACTTAGTACCTGAAAAGCAATTATCCACATCAAAGATTGATCAAATAATTATTTATTAGTAAACTGATAAGCTGCTCATCTTGCCAAGGCAACTCTCAATAAATATTGAGTTAAGATTAAATACTGCATCATCAATCGGTTGCCCAGTGGGTAGGAAATGACCAGTTTATAAGCTAAAGGTATATTTGCACCAGTGGGCATCAGCATCAGGCTCCTAATCTATACCATGTCAATATCCATTGGTGCAATTATATCTTTGGCTTACAAGCTTTGGCTTATAAACACTCAGTATAGTCGTGGGGCTACTTGGAAGATGAATACAAAGCTGTAACAATGTGGGATTTTTTTTTCAGAGAAAAGGAAATTTGACATGGAAATTGTCAAAGGTAGATTCTCGTTCAGATATCTACGACAAGGGTTCTTTTGGCATGGGTAGAACTTCTGAAGTAGGAATTGGACAGTTTATAAGCCAAAAATATATAATTGCACTAATGGACATTGACATGGCATGGATTAGGAGTCTGGTGCTGGGGTCCATTGGTGCAATTATACCTTTAGCTTATAAACGGGCCATTTCTTACCCATTGATGATGCACCATGGAACCTTAACTCAATATTTATTAAGAGTTGCCTTGGCAAGATGAGCACTTATGAATTTACTAATACATAATTAATTGATCAATATTTGATGTGGATAATTGGTTTTGATTTACTAAGTTGGCCAAGGGGTGAACTATTGGATCAGTTTTGCAATGCCATTTCATTGCCTTGGTAGGTTATGCATGCAAGCAGAAAACCAGCCTAGCATTCAAGGTATTTCTCTATAGATTATATCAAGAACTGGGAAACAATTCAGACATAAAAATAATTGCTCATGACCTCCTTATTGCTGGGGAAAGAGATATTGAAATAGAAACAAAAATGGACCATGACAAAAAGTTATCTCTGTTTTTGGAGTGGTGCAGAAAGTGAAACATATCACTGAATCCTAATGAGCTGTAGCTAAGACTGAAAAAATGCTTTATGTAGGACATCTTTTGACAGCAGAGAGGCAACAAGCTGATCCTGGGAAAATTGAAACAATCTGGAGATGCTGAGATCAGTAGATGTGAAAAGAATCAAAATATTCTCAGGAATAGTTAACTCCTGGCAAAGTTTTGCAAAGGTCTTGCAGATCACTGTGAACCACTCTGACAGCTGACACCCAAGGAAATTGAGTGGCAATGATTAGAAAGTCATCAGTAAGCATTTGACAAGGTTAAAGATATAACCTCCTTATATCAGATATTACAATCCTGGAGAACAACTTGTGTTACACATCAGAGACAGGCCTGGAAGCTGCTTTATTACAGTGACAGAAACATATTACAAATGCCAGCCAAGCATTATCTGAAACTGAATGGAATTAGGCAGAGATTAAAAAAAAGTACTGTCACCAGTATTATTTGGTATGGAATGTTTCCATCAACTTACATTTGGCAATCAGCAGATCCATTCAACCCATAAATCTATGGAAGCCATTATGATGAAAGAACTGTTAAGTGCTTCCAAGAGCCTTCAGAAAATGTTAATGAGATTACAACATTACTGTATGTTATGCACATTGAATACCATCCAGGTAAATACCTTGCAATATATTGGCAAGTGAAGAAAGCTTTGTAGAAAGAAACATAGAGTCAGTAATTATGCTGAGGTGCCGACCAGTTTCCCAACAGTGTTTACAGACATATTAAACATTACTATTACAGTATATCCGGGTGGGTTCCGGATTTTCCTACTGCCAGTTCGCTCAGGGACGTGACGCGCAGGTGCAGTACCAAAAAAAAAAGCTTCTGCGCATGCACAGAAGCAAAAAATAAGATGGCGCCACCGAGAGAACCGGCTCAGGGGCGTGGCAGGCCTGGGTCGCTGCCGGTTCCAGCGACCCAGGCTGCCAAGTTACTACTGATTCTATAGAACTGGTCCAAACCGGTAGGAACCCACCTCTGCAGTATATGAATATGAAGTTATAGAGGTAGTTAGGGATATTGTCTTTCAGGTCGGCCTGAAGCAAATGTGAAGTATCAGCTGAAGCACCGTATTTCTCATGGGAGAAGGGGGTGTTCAAGATGGAATCCTATTCAAGGGCAGCAGGGCAATTGTCCTTGATGATTTATGACTTGTCATAATAAAAAGAAGATACTACTTTCGCCTGGGAATTGAAAACTATTTGTGACAGAATGGGAAATTATATATAGTATTATGAAATATTTGCAACCCATTGTGGGACTGGTCACAAAAGGAGCCCCTGCTTTCTCCAGAGGTACCAGTTGGCCCTGGGAAAATATTTATTTATCCCACAGGAGAAAATATATCTTATGTTGACTATTACTCTAATTTGGGAGAGATAAACTCGCTGCCAGTTACCAAAGTTAGAACGGTGATAAGAAAATTTAAGAGCCACTGGAATAGCTGTCATAGCATTCTCTATTAATATATTGCAATTTGTATCAAAGGAATTTAAGACCAGAAATAATGGGAGCATTGAATGTCCTCACTTGCCCTTCCCACAGCAATGGGAAAATGGAATTAGCTATCAAGGTTGTCAGGATAATATTGGAAAAGGCTAAGGAACCTGGGTCTGATCCAAAAATAGAATAGAATAACAGAGTTGGAAGGGACCTTGAAGGTCTTCTAGTCCAACCCCCTGCTTAGGCAGGAAACCCTACACCACTTCAGACAAATGGTTATCCAACATCTTCTTAAAAACTTCCAGTGTTGGAGCATTCACAACTTCTGGAGGCAAGCTATTCCACTGATTAATTGTTCTAACTGTCAGGAAATTTCTCCTTAGTTCTAAGTTGCTTCTCTCCTTGATTAGTTTCTACCCATTGCTTCTTGTTCTACCCTCAGGTGCTTTGGAGAATAGCTTCACTCCCGCTTGTTTGTGGCAACCCCTGAG
>QLTV01000092.1:68652-84623 GCA_003457575.1 Thermophis baileyi | reverse complement strand
ATCCAAGATGGGTAAAATGAGGACCCAGATTGTTGGGGGCAAAAGGCTGACTTTGTAAACCGCTTAGAGAGGGGCTGTAAAGCACTGTAATATATTATATAAGTCTAAGTACTATGGTATTGCTATTGCCCTTCCTTCCTTCCTTCCTTCCTTCCTTCCTTCCTTCCTTCCTTCCTTCCTTCCTTCCTTCCTTCCTCCAAGAGAAATATTTGCCAGAGCACATGGACAATAAAGATTACACCTCCTTTTCTTCCAGATCTGTTTAGTTTTTAAAATGTCTGGCACATTTTGTTGCTTCCTGGACCAATTATATGATGTTGGATGGTTTTCATTCCTGGGCAGGCAAAAGCAATAACCAAGGATCAAGGATAGGGAAGCTTTTTAAAAAACCACTTGAGTCCTACATTCAAAGCAAAAGCAATTGGAATCTCCTTGAAGCCTTCTAATTCATTAAGAGCAATCTCTGGAAGTGGAAATTCAGACTGAACTGTGTAGATAGCAGAAAATGAATTCTGAGTGAATTCTCTTATATCCTTGCAGATAATATTTTTTTTTTATTTAAAGGACTTTTCCCTTAAACAAATAAGCAAACATTGTAGGTACTCCATCACTGGAAGTTTTCAAGAAAAAAGTTTGGACAGTGTTGGAAGAAAAATCCAAGGCCAGCTTTTAGAAATGCAGATTTGGTAATCCATTCAGAAAGACTGGGTCAGACAGAAACTCCAGATAAGCAACACAATTAGGCAAGCCAAAGCTTGACAAGAATAGCTTAGACAAACACCTAGGATTTGCATTTCCCCTTTTGCCTATAGAACCAGCCAGTGGTGGGATTCAAATTTTTTAACAACCGGTTCTGTGGGCGTGGCTTATTTGGTGGTCATGTGACTGGATGGGTGTGGTTAGCTGGTAATGTGACCAGGGCATGGCTAGCTGGTCATGTGACCGGGTGGGCATGGCTGTGTGCATAGGGACTCATCAGAGGGCTGAAAAATGATTTATGACCGGTCCTCACACTTACAACCATCCTCACATTTATGCCCGTTGCAGAATTTTTAACAACCGTGTCACTCATTTCACAACTGTGGTGCTTCTCTTCACCACGGTGACAAGATAGGGTGCAAAATGTAAAATGTGAGGACAGTCGTAAGTGCGAGGACCAGTCAAAAATCACTTTTTCAGCCCTCTGAGTAGTCCCTATGTGCACCCGGCGTGGCCAGGTGGTCATGTGACTGGGTGGGCTTGGCCAACTCAATGTCACTCACATCGAGGGGCGCTTCTCCTCGCCTGGCCTCTTGTGACCCTGGGGATGCTGCAATGGTTTTAAGTGTGAAAACGGTCATAAGTCACTTTTTTCAGTGCCATTGTAACTTTGAATGGTCACTAAATGAACTGTTGTAAGTCAAGGATTACCTGTACAAAAATACAAAAAGTTTCTTTGCTTGCAAAAAGCTGCCCTAAATACCAATCATTAGATTAGAAATACCTGCAAGCTGAGTTACAAATCAGGCAGGGTGCCAGAGCACCTTGAGGAATTAAAATAGTTAAAATGCAATGATAACTATCAGCAGCCAACTCTTGCTCATAAAGTGAAACCCTTTAGCAGGGTTTAAGCTCTCCAGAAAGAGCACACCCAGGAGAAGCAATCCTTAGATCCATTTCCACCACTTAAAGATACCAGCTGGTCTCACTCACCTCATAAGATATCCTAAGGAAATCATCCACATTTAAGGAAAGATCACATGCCCCCCAGAAAGGCAGTAAAAAAATCAGTGCCAAGCTTGCATCCTGCCTCTTGGAAGTACACCCCAAAAGGACAGTGCCAAGGACCACTAAAGCAGTGAAGGAAGACCCCCTAGAAAAAGCACTTGAGATAAGCCTAACTAGAATGAAGCAAAGGAGCAAACACAGTAGCTGTTGCTTGTTAAACCAATTACCAGAACAAATAGACACAGAAACTAGCCAGATTTCTGAACAGAGATTAATCTTTTTCCTTCCAAACAAAGCTGAATAGGGAAAATTATCTCATCAATAAACACAGGATTAAACATCACCAAGCACAGAATTAAACTTCACCAAAAACCAGTTTTAGACCAAAAGTCAGAAAGGGTATGTAAACTCACGTTTGAATGTCAATCTTTCTAGCTAGCCAAGAAGCCTTGCTGAATGTCACTCATCTTAGATCCTTTTCCTTAAAAGCTGCTTTCCGGCAGCTCTGTGCTGGAAGAACTCCAACGGGAGTATTTAGCAATAGCAATAGCAATAGCACTTAGACTTATATACCGCTTCATAGTGCTTTACAGCCCTCTCTAAGCGGTTTACAGAGTCAGCATATTGCCCCCAACAATCTGGGTCCTCATTTTACTGACCTCGGAAGGATGGAAGGCTGAGTCATCCCCAATAATCTGGGTCCTCATTTTACCCACCTCGGAAGGATGGAAGGCTGAGTCAACCTTGAGCCTGGTGAGATTCGATATGCCAAACTGCTGGCAGCCGGTGATCAGCAGAAGTAGCCTGCAGTACTGCACTCTAATCACTGCGCCACCGCGGCTCCGTATTTCCTCCCAACAGCAGTGTAAAAAGCTTAAAACAACCCTTCCCCTCTAAGAAAGTCAAGCAAAGAAAAAAAAAGTACCAGCAAAGAAAAAAAACCCTCAGGAGGCAGTAAGTCTAGGCGTGCTGCCAAGAATGTAATAAGGGTTAACAGAGAGGCAGTTTCTGTAAGCAGGGCAATAAAGATTAGGCTATAGAAACAACACCAGAATGTTGTAATTCCTTACAGGCAGAGGTGGGTTCCTACCGGTTCGTACCGGTTCTATAGAACCGTTAGTAACATGGCGGCGTGGGTCACTGGAACCGGTAGCGACCCACGCCTGCCACGCTCCCGAGCCAGTTCTCTCGGCAGCGCCGTAGGTGCCGCTATCTTGTTTTTTGCTTCTGCGCATGTGCAGAAGCTTTTTTTTTGTACTGTGCATGTGTGCGCGCCCCTGACCCGCCCGTGCGGTGCGCAACGTGTGCGCACCCGCGCAGCACATCCCTGAGCGAACCGGCAGTAAGAAAATCCAGAACCCACCCCTGCTTACAGGATTAACCCTGTAAAGTGGAAAAAAACAAAAGGAGATTTCTTCTAACAACCGGTTCTCTGAACTGCTTAGAAAGTTAACAACCGGTTCTAGAGAACCTGTTAGAACCGGTAGAATCCCACCTCTGGAGCCAGCCATGACCCCTACATGACCCCATAGGAAACAAGAAGGTATAAAAACTCACCCACTCTCAACTCCTTTTTGTCAGCTGCCCCAGAAGTACAAGCTATTGGTGGTTCTGCTCATCAATAAACAGAATCTTTCTTTCCAATCAGCTTCCATTTTATTCCCGGGTTGGAACTGGATCTGGATTTTCCTTCCAACAACAGCCATTAGTCTGGAATTCAGTAAGGTTTCTTGCCTTGGGCAGGGGATTGGACTAGAAGACCTCCAAGGTCCATTCTAGCCCTACGATTTTATCAGCTTATGCCAGTGATTCCTTGTGGGGTCTCTTTGGATCAGTGTTCTACAAATATATGTTAATAATTCACAATTAGAAGCAACGGGTTTGGCAAAATGCTTTATCTCTTCATGTCTCTGATCTACCAGCTGGGGTTAATGTGTTTGTGGGGTCCCTATTGGTGGTTTATATTACTGTTCTGGCTGTTTTTATCACAGACTGTGTTGTTTTATGTTTTGAACTGTTTCACTGAGTCCATTGGAGTGGGCAGCCATAACAAATTTAAACTAATAAATAATAAGGGTAACTATAGGCAATGATCCCTATAAACTAAGGACAGCTGTAGGGTCCCATAACTGCTGAGTTGTTATGCCTTGACACCGTCTAACTTCAACTTGGAGAGTTCTAATTCTGTTATCCAGAATCCAGGGTTGTTTGGTTTTGGCTTATAGCAATAGCACTTAGACTTATATACCGCTTTATAGTGCTTTACAGCCCTCTCTAAGCGGTTCACAGAGTCAGCATATTGCCCCCAACAATCTGGGTCCTCATTTTACCCACCTCGGAAGGATGGAAGGCTGAGTCAACCTTGAGCCGGTGAGATTTGAACCGCCGAACTGCAGCTAGCAGTCAGCTGAAGTAGCCTGCAGTGCTGCACTCTAACCACTGCGCCACCTCGGCTCTTAGCCTGATTTGCACACCAGAACAGGCTCTACCTGTTATGATGTACAAAATTAGGCCATTAAAATTTGTTCAACTAACCAGGATGTTAAGAAATTCTAGTTTTGACATTTGAGGAAATGTAGCTATTATGCTAAGACAGCAAGATGGAAGTACTGCACAATAATGTACTTCTATGTATAAGTAAAGGTATTGTTGGTAACGTTCAGTGAAACAGCATCCATGGTGGTTGTGTGAGTGGTAAAATTGGCAAGATAAGCAGATGGAGCATTGCCCTTTAGGTACAAGTGTTGACACATACATGTTCAAAAGGGATTGGGCTTGCATCTTCTAAATGCACTGTCCATCGTCTTGCCCAGTGGTGGGTTCCTAACTGGTTCAGCCCGGTTCGGGCGAACCGGTAGCAGCGGTGGGAGGCTCCACCCACCCGGCAGAACGTCATCACGGAGCTTCTGCGCATGTGCAGAAGTGTCGCACGCGTGCTCCCGCGCGCTCCCGTTCCTGAACCGGTAGCAAAGGTAAGTAAAACCCACCACTGATCTTGCCCATTTTGACCTTCCCTCCATGAATGCTACTAGTTTAGCAGGATGTTTTACTCTTATTATATTTTACTCTTGCTATCTCTGAAGGTAATCGGCATGCCAAATGCCTCAGGTTAATTCTTTATAAAAAGTTAATGGTACTCTGATATTAGTGATGGATTATTGGTTATGGAATTAAATTCTAAGTACTGAAATATCAAGTTAATTATAACAATGGCATTATGTCAAGAGGTCGTACTAAGTGTGAGAAAGATAAACTTATTTTTTTTAAGTTCTGTTTAAAAGAACCACTTAACAATAAAAAAATTTTTTTTAAAACTAATATTTATATTTTGGTTGGAGGGTAAAGAAAGGAGAAAGGAATCCAACAAGAAAATCTGTGTGCTGCCAACACATCCAGTGAAATTGCTTTTTCCTGAAACAAGTCTAAACAGCTGGATAAGTATTATACATCTTAGCAGATTACTTTTGAAGGGATTCCAAAACATCTGTTCAAAATAAGTGTTGTTGTTTTCACTAGCTGTAGAAAATGTTTACATGCATACATTGTAAAAGAGTTATTAAAACAAAGCAGAAAAAACCCTCAGCAATAAATCATGAATTATGCATGTTTCAAAAACAGTTTGGAAGAAGAGCTTGTGAGTCTCATACCATCACATGTTCTTCTGCTTGACCTCAAAAATTGTTGCCTCAACTTTAATGTGTGGAGTCTTTAAAGTAGCAAATTCCTTTAGTGAATAGGGAGAAGGGAGGGAGAGGGGGAGAGAGAGAGAGAGATTTAGATTATAGATGATTATAGATTATAAATGATTATAGATTATAGATTATAGATTATAGATTATAGATTATATAATATATAGTATAGAGAATAGATTATAGATTATAGATTATAGATTATAGATTATAGATTATAGATTATAGATTATAGATTATAGATTATAGATTATAGATTATAGATTATAGATTATAGATTATAGATTATAGATTATAGATTATAGATTCCATTTAGGATGTTAAGAAAGGGCAACAAAACAATAAATATCTAGCTAATGCTACTTCCAAGGAAGTAACTTTTCTGACTCCTGTACCAAAATTAGTAGGAAGCCTTTGATATGCTGACCTTAACTTAGATAATAGCAGCAGTTAATGTTTCTTTTCCAATGCCCCATATGTTTTGGGCCTTCCTTAAGGCCCTTGCAGTCAACCAATGTCCACCAGAAGATTCAAAAGCTCCTCTCTGTGTGTGGATGTATATAGAAAATAAGCTCTTCCATTCTCAATTGTGCACAAGGTAAATTTGTAAATACAAAGGGATATATGAAAAGAGAAGCAGCTCAGACTAGAAAACTGATGCAGGAGAGATAATTATGCAGTTAACCAGGGCATTTTCTTGTTCACTCATTGGTCCAAAGGTCAAATAAGGCACGGTAAGGAAGTTTCATGCTATGAAAGAAAGGCTATCTTCCAGAGCTACATATCTCATGGTGAGGAGAAAGGAAGAGAAGGAAGCAAGTACTCTAGTTTTCCTGTAGGAAAATCCTGTAGGAAGCAGAGTAAACAGGAAAAGCTAAGATAATTTCTTCCCTTGCTGTTTTTAGCATTTTCTAGAGTCAGCCAATCATTGCTGTGGCCAAATAAATAATGAGGCCAGGCTTTATATCTGTCATTGATGGCTGGGTGATGGTAGGAACACATTGTTCAGTCACTTGTAGGTAAACAGTCAGAATACCAATCTTCCAGTCGAGGGAAGATAGGAGAATGCAAACAACATTGCATTATAAATTTTTAATGTTGTAAGCCTCCCAGAGTCACCTGTGTATGAGTTGGTCACCCATATAAATTTGTTAAACAAACAAACAAATAAATAACAAATAAACCCCTTCCTTGCTTCTTCTACTGCTAAGGCTCCTTAATGTAGAGCAAAAATGTCAAACTCGCGGCGTCACGGTGGTGTCACGTGACGTATCGTGACTTCCTCCCCTTTGCTAAACCGGGCATGGGCATGACCAGCGTGTGACACACCCGGTCCGCGGGCCTCGAGTTTGACAGCCCTGATGTAGAGAAAATGGATACTTCCACCAGATGCTAATAGCCCATATAAAGCCTGTTAATCACAGTGGGTTTGATGAGCTACTCTGTTAAAGAGCAGTGTGTTTTGGAGGAACAAAAGCATCTGTGGCCAGATGACATTTTGTGGTTTGTGTTTGTATCTATTTTCAGTAATGGCAATATAGTAATTTCTGAATGAGTGTTTTGCATTTATTTTAGCAATGGTAAGTATCTTGAATGTCTCCAAAGACAATTTGGAGGGCCTTCATCGTAATGAATGGGGAGTTCAGTTTTATTACATATTAAACATTTATATATCGCTGTTCAGCCAATACATCCTGGAGCAGCAGACAGCAAATGCATCATAAAACAATGAAAGCCATTACAATAACAATAAAATGAGATAGGCAGCAGCAAAAATATAAAAGAGCCTGATACATTTTTCAGATTAAAATGCTGATGAAAATAAGAATATGCTTAGTCCAGTTTAAGCAGAAGCTTGCTAGTGCTATTAGAATATTTGCTGATATCTAAATCAAACCCTTTTGCTGCACCTGGGTTGGTATAACAATGGGGAAAGAAGTTACGGGATGTATCTGAATTAGATCAATGCAAGTCACAAGATGAATGACAGCTTGAACTATCTTGCCTTCTTCCTCATCGTTCAGATGTGCAGTGTGGTACACACCTCTGTCACACAGTAAAGTGTAAAAAAGAAGGAAAAAAGAAGGAAAAGGCATTGACTTCTGACTCCCTTTGGTGCAGTAGAATAAGATAATAGCATCAAACCTCAACTTTTTACTTTTACATAATACTATAAACTAGCCATTTCTATAACAACAATCCTATCTAATCGGTGAAACCCAAAATGAAAGTTTCATTTTTTTCCATTTCAAGCGCAAAGTCCGGAAGCGGTTTCCAAGTAGAAACAAAAATAATTGTGGTTTTTTTCTTTAATCAAAGCAGTCAATTTAGCCATCTCTGCTAACTCCATCAACTTTTGCAGCCATTTATCCATTGTGGGAATCAAAGTGTCTTTTTGTGCATAAAGTAATCAAGAAAACGTTAATGAAGAGGGAACATTTATCAGATCCAGTGGCATTTAAAGATATTGTCTATGGCAGTGGTTCTCAAACTTGGCAACTTTAACATATGTGGACTTCTAGCCCCAGAATTCCCCAGCCATCATGCATGGACTTCAAGTCCCAGATTTCCTCAGCCAGCATGCTGTCTGGGGAATTTTGGGATTGGAAGTCCATACATCTTAAATTTGCCAAGTTTGAAAAAACACTGGTCGATGGTAACCCATAATCAGGAGAGGTCTGGCAGCATAAAATGCTGTATACATATTTGATAAACCGTTAAGGGCAAGACCTGTAGCAATCCATGATGAATTTGGATCACTTCCCAATGTGATAGGTGCTCTTTCTTTCTACAGTTTCAAGGTCATAATCCAGTCTTCCACCAACATTCAAAAGCAGTTATCCTTGCTAGATTTGGAAGTCAGGCAAATGACTTATGAATCAGAAGCGCAATTTACCTGTCTGTATGTTAAATAATTCTGCCAGGGGAAAATCAAGTTTTCTTTTCTTTTTTTCTTTTTTTGCATCCCAATGGATTGTGGAAAGAAATTGTTACGCTGCAAAAACTGATGGCGACATTTCCCTGTCAGAGCCAGCAAAATGCAAAGTCATTTAGAGGACATAGATATTAATCCTGGGGAAAATGGAGTAATAAGGTGTGGAAATGAAATGTGGCATATTTTTGTATTTTGATTTGGCACTAGCTTTTTTGAAACAATTTTTTCCCTCTCCAGGGATGCCTCATAAATGCACAATTTTTGCTGTTCTCATAAACCCTTAGGCTCCACAAAATGAATCTTACTGCTAAATATTATAGCCAGGCACAAGATAGAAAAGGCAAGTTTTGCATTAGGGGTGTTCAGGGGTGGGTTCCAACTTACCTCGCTGCCGGTTCGCTCCCTCCCGCGTCGCGTGGTGCGCCTCATGGGCGCGCGCGCTTTGCGCGCACGTGCATGCGCAGTAACAAAAAAATCTGAAAAAAATCAAAAAACAAAAAAACAAAAAATAAAGCCGAAAAAAAGATGGTGACTGCATGCACAGTGCCGGAAGTCGGCTTCTGCGCATGCTCAGAAGGAAAAAAATAAAATAAAATAAAAATCCAAAAAAAATTTCAAAAAAAAATAAATAAATAAAAAAGATGGCGGCCCCCACAGACTGGCACTGACCAATCCGGTTCAGTGACATCATCGTGACGTCACCAGTGGGCCGCTACCGGTTTGGGAGAACCGGTCCGAACTGGGAGGAACCCACCCCTGGACTTGTTCCATTTGCTTTTAGGTTGGCAAAATAGCTTGAGGGGCAAGGTTGAAGGTCTTAATCCGAAACAGAGTTAAATTCTAGGTTAGCAGTGTTGTCTACTGATAATTTCCCTTCCCAAACGTAGGTAAAGGCTGCAAATAAGGGATCAAAGGGAACTTTTAATTTGCATTTTCCCCTGGTTTATTAATCTCTCTAGCCTTAACCAGGGGTGAAATTCAAAATTTTTCCCTACAGGTTCTGTGGGCGTGGCTTGGTGGGCGTGGCAGGGGAAGGATACTGCAAAATCCCCATTCCCTTCCCACTCGGGGGCCAGCCAGAGGTAGTATTTGCCGGTTCTCCGAACTACTCAAAATTTCCGCTCCCTGTTCTACAGAACCTGTCAGAACCTGCTGAATTTCACCCCTGGCCTTAACTCTCCAGATAAAATGGCAGATTTTGAGCCAAAATCCTTTTAAGGATACACGTGCCACTGAGGTGGAACAGAATTCTCTAGCAATATATTTTTGGAAAGTGCATCCAGCTCAGTTCTGCTGTGCCATTGTAAAGTTCTATGACATTTTATTTATCATAATATATTTAACAGAAAGACCTGCTGAATTGGACAGAAATCTGTTGCTACCTCCCACAAGGAAGCAGATCAGAAAGGCTGTAGGGTTCATCTTTAATTTTTCATGAGGCAAAAGAAAGAGAACTCATCCTTTAACATTAGAATAGAATAGAATAGAATAACAGAGTTGGAAGGGACCTTGGAGGTCTTCTAGTCCAACCCCCTGCTTAGGCAGGAAACCCTACACCACTTCAGAAAAATGGTTATCCAACATCTTCTTAAAAACTTCCAGTGTTGGAGCATTCACAACTTCTGGAGGCAAGTTGTTCCACTGATTAATTGTTCTAACTGTCAGGAAATTTCTCCTTAGTTCTAAGTCGCTTCTCTCCTTGATTAGTTTCTACCCATTGCTTCTTGTTCTACCCTCAGGTGCTTTGGAGAATCGTTTGACTCCCTCTTCTTTGTGGCAACCCCTGAGATATTGGAACACTGCTATCATGTCTCCCCTGTCTAAATCATGTCTATCCTGTCTAAAGAATTGATAAAGAAGGAAGATATTTTTCCAAATTCTTAAGTAAGCAGAGTAGGAAGTAAGACTTTTCTGGGCTTCTTAATGAAACTTTACTGCTGATATATTTATATACCTAGTTTAGAGGGATAGAAATAGAATTAAGGTCTAATAAAATAAAAGACAAGAGGAACGTACATCTAGTACATCCTTCCATTCTTTAATTTTTTTTCTCTGTACTTCAAAGTAAATCAAAGGAACTGACCACCATTGGGGTATAGACAGAATAAATATCAGGAATGTGGAGACTACCACAGATGTCATAAGTGGAACATTGGAAACAGGAAAAAGGACATGACTAGCTATCAGAAAGGCCATGTATTAATTCCTATAGCAAATAAAAATACAGATTATAATAGAAAATTTGGAAATATTTTAGGCCAGGAGCAAACAAAGGTTAGGATTTGAGACATCCCTTCCCTGTACACCAAGTTAAATAATAGAAAGTTTGCCAAAGTTCTAGGAACTGAAGTGGGCAGGTGTGTGTAATATAATAGAAAATTCTATTGCTTAAAATAGGAAAGGTCCATTTGCTACAAAAACAATGCAGCAGCTTCAGAAAGCAAAACAAACAGCAACAAAAAACAGTTCAAAAAAAACCAACACAAGAGGAAGATCTAGGATTCCTAAAAATTTTGCCATTAAAACTCCCTTTAATATAATCTTAATGTACATACTTATCCTAAAAATCCAAAGACTAGGACTTCCGGTGGTGGCGCTGAGCAAGGTAGGAGGAGAAAGGCGATCTCTGTCTTTCAAATCCGAAATTGTTTAGAGTTTGGGGGACCTTTCAGGGCGTGAATAGTTTGGAGGACTCAGTGGAGAAGAGGGGCTTCCGAGCATCGCCGAGGCAGAGAGCAGCTGTCCGGCGGGGCTAAGGGCACCCTCTGTACCCCAACACTAAAGTGCTCGATCATGCTGTAAACATGGCAGGCCCAAAGCTGCAGCGTGCCACAAAAAGATCTTGAAGCGAACTCATCAAAACAGCCTACAGCTGATAAGTAAATTGAGAAAATACCTGATTTCCCGAAGAGAGAGTTGAGAGAGTGTGCGAGATCTAATCAGCAAAAGAGAAGCTCCAAACGGACTCAGGCGGCGAGTGAAAGTGAGAGCCGAAAGACGTTTGGACAAATTTGCCAAAATCGGAAGTGTGGAGAGAGATCGGATCGGAGGAGGAAAGAGCTGAGTGTGAACGGGTGGAAGAGAAATGGAGATTGGTGCCTACGAGAGGATAACGTGGATCTGGATGGTCTCGGCAATGTTCGGATTGGAAATAAAGGATATATATACCCCAAATAAAAACTAAAGATTAAGGTGCCAAGGATCTGTTTTAAAAAAAAAAAGACAACTATCATAGATATAGCCTTGGAAAACAAGACCAACTAAAAGTGGGAAGTTAGAAAGATCGAATAACGGAGTTTTGCAACGAAAAGAAGATAAGACCGGAGGAGGGGAAAAAAACACCTAAAAGTAATGGCGGCTGAGGACTAAATAATCTGCTGGAGGTAGTGACGTGAGTATTTATTTATTTATTTATTTATTTATTAATAAAATTTGTATGCTGCCCAACTCCCAAAGGACTCTGGGCGGCTCACAACACATGAATAAAAACACCAATAAAAACATAATAAATACGATTTAAAAATATCAAAAAAAAACATTTACACCTACATACATGGAGGTCTTAACGGCTTTATGGAGAGCCAGTAAGGTGGGGGTAGGACGGATCTCGGGGGGAGGTTGGTTCCATAGAGTCGGTGTGGCTACAGAGAAGGCCCTCCCCCGCGGACCCGCCAGCCGACACTGTCTGGCTGACGGGACCTGAAGAAGGCCGACCCTGTGCAACCTCACTGGTCGTTGGGAGGAGTGTGGGAGAAGGCGGTCACGTAGATAAACTGGTCCTGAGCCATGTAGGGCTTTAAAGGTAACAACCAACACCTTAAATTGTGACCGGAGCGCAATCGGCAGCCAGTGCAGCTCGCGAAGGATGGAACTCGTGTGGGTGTACCTTGGCACACCCACAACTGCTCGCGCAGTTTAGCTGTTACCTAAATTTGCAGAGTAACACTGTGACAAGGACAAACTGAAAGACTTTGAGGTCTGAAACTTACATTCTTGGGAAAGAGATCTGGGAACAATAAACTAAATAAATAGATAAATGATTAGTTGAAATACTTGTTAGGACTCTATTAGATAATACATTAAGGTGGAATACCCTCTTTTTCTCCTATAGTCTTTAGTCTCTTAATATTATTCTATATTGTTCCCCACCTTTCTTTTTTTTCTTTTCCTTTTTTTTACCTCAATTAATTGGAAGGTCTATATAGAAAATCAAATATAAAGAATAAGTGACTACTGTATCCTAATTAAATTAATTAAATTATCTATAAGTATATTAATATATTACTTTGTATTTAATAGTGTATGAAATAATACTTATTTATAAAACTTATAGTATATATGGAAAAATACTTGTTAGAGACTGTTAATTATATTGGATATTAATTATTATATACATTGTTAATATTATTATCTTATAGCTAAATTAAGCAAATATTTAACAGAGTATACTACTTAAAGCCTACAAAAACTTATTTATAATTAATAGAGAAATCTAAAATAATACTTCTGAGGTAAAAGGAATAAGTTTGTATAAAAGGGGAAATATTTGTATTATTTGAAGTATTGGATGGTGATTTGGGGGCGGATATACAAAATTATAGGGGAATAGAATAAAATAATAAAGGAAATGTCAACTATCACAACAACAACATTAAGGGCTGGGAAAAAAGCATCCTCTAACCCTACGGTAGCGACCCCTTCTCCAGTAAGTCAACGCTTAATAGATGAAATGCTGACGGTAGAAAAAACAGGTAATACATCACTTATCCAAACAATGAACACAACACTCATTATGATGCAAGAAACCATGTTAAAAATGCAGGAGACAATGTCACAAAATCATATTGAGCTGAATTCAAATATCCAAAAATTAGATAACAAAATGGAGTTGATACAAGGGGCGATTTTGAAAAATGAACAACATATCAAGCAGATAGAGACAAAGAGAAAACTGAAAAAAGAGTAGACAAAATAGATCAAAAAATGATAACAACCAAAAAAGAATTAGAAAATTCAATTATAAATTTAGAGATGGATCGTTCATCTTATTACCTACGACTCCAAAATATAATAGAGACGAGAAGAAGATCTGGGTGGGTTGATGGCAGGTATATTTGCAGAAATTCTCCAGAGGGACGCTCAGGAAATAATTAATGAAATAGATGAAGTATACCGGGTACAGACAAATTATGCCAAACGCCACCACCTACCCAGAGAAATACACATAAGATTTGCCAGGAAGAAAGTCAGAGATATCATATATAAGGCCACAAGGGATGAACCGATAATATACAAAGAAAAAGAGGTAATTGTATTAAAACAGATTCCTAGACGGGTGCGAGAGCAGAGAAAAGATTATCGGTTCCTGGCACATATACTAAATAAAGAGAATATGCTTTTTAGATGGACGATACCAGAAGGGATGATAATATCATGGGAAGGAAAGAAAATTAAAATGGACAACTTAGAAAGAGCGCAAGAGATATACGAACAGATTGGGGGAATAGAAGAAGAGTCAGACAGCGGTGAAGGATTGGAATCAGTAAGTCAAGAGGAAAGCCAGGAACTGGAAGAAGAGGAAAAGGAAGATAGAACTAAAGTAGATAAAGAACTCCCTAGACAGAGAGAAATTAGAACTAGAGCACAGAGAGCCAATAAAACAAACCAAAACTAGATCTTTATAGGAAGGCAGAGAAATGCAAAAAGAAATTAAATTGATATCAATAAATGTGAAAGGATTAAATAGTACAGTGAAAAGGAGGAGAATATTTACAAAATTGGTTAAACAAAAAGTTGATATTGTATGTTTGCAAGAAACTCATATTAAAGAAAGCGACAGAAAAAAATTAGAGTATCAAAAATTGGGTGAATTACATACATCATTATCAGAAAAAAAGAAAAGTGGAGTAGCAATATACACCAGAAAAGAAATAAAAAGCAAGGAAATATACACAGACCCCAAAGGAAGACTATTAATGTTAGAAATCAAAATAAGTAATGTCACAATACTCATGGTAAATATTTACGCTCCAAACAAAAATCAAAAGGAATTTTACAAGAAAACCCATGGAAAAATAATAAAGATAGGGTATGAAAAGATATGTATAGTAGGTGATTACAATGGAATAATAGACATCGAAAAGGACCATATTAGTGATAAAGGGAAACAAGTTAAAAGAACTATTTTGCCAAAAACATTTTTCGAAATGACAGAAGAGTTAAATTTAATAGATATGTGGAGAACACTACATCCAAAAGAAAAGCAGTTTACCTTTTACTCTAATCCACATAAATCACATTCAAGAATTGGTATGGACAAGCAGTGAATTGAGTAAACACATAGAAAAAATAGAGATTACTCCAAACATTTGGGCAGATCACAACCCTATAATAATAATATGGAAAGGTACAAAGCAATGCAATAAGAGATGGACATTAAACACCCAAATACTACAAGATGACCAGTATTTGAAAATGATAGAAAAAGAATTAGAATTATTCCTAAAAGAAAATAAAAAACAACCTACCACTTTACAAAACCTTTGGGACACTTTGAAAGCTTACACCAGGGGGATAACAATATCATACACAAATAAAGAAAAATGGCAACAACAAAACAGAGTGTTAGATGAAATTAAACAATTAGAAAGTAAATTTCAGGAAAAACCAGGAGATGAACAAATAAAAGAGGCATTAACCACATCTAAACATAAATTAAATATGATTGAACAATTGGACTATGCAAGGAATGTCAAATTTATGAAACAGTCATATTTTGAAAATGCTAATAAACCGGGTAGGTGGCTGGCATATAAGATTAAAAAAGAGAAGGGGAATAGAATAATACACCAATTACAGGACAAGACAGGGAAATTACAAAATAATGAAGAAAAGATAAAAGAAATAGTGGTTGATTATTTTGAAAATTTATACAAACAAGATGAAATAGATATAGATAAAATTGATGGGTACGTTCAGGAAAAAAACAATGCCAACATTAGATGAAGAAGACAAACAAATGTTAAATGAGGAAATAACTTTGACAGAATTAAAAAATGCGATTCAAAAGCAGAACAACAATAAAGCCCCAGGGCCAGATGGTTTCCCTGGGGAATTTTATAAGACCATAGGAGATCCAATAGAATTATTATTATTAGAACTTTATAACGATGTCTTGTCAAAAGCAAAAATACCAGAATCATGGAGGGAAGCATACATTACCACATTAGTGAAAGAAGATGCCGATCCAAATTTAATCCAAAATTATAGGCCAATTTCGTTGTTAAACGCAGATTATAAAATTTTTATGAATATCATGGCAGAAAGAATGAAGAGAATATAAAACAAAATTATACATTCGGACCAAAATGGCTTTCTTCCAATGAGACAAATTAAAACTAATATAAGAATTATACTGAATATATTAGAATATTATGAGGCGCATCCAGAAAGGCAAGTAGCACTTGTCTTCCTGGATGCGCAAAAGGCGTTTGACAACATAAATTGGCAATATATGAAACAGCAAATTAAAAAAATGGAATTTGGAGAAAAATTTATACAAATGATAGAAACTATATATTCTTCCCAGAAGGCCAAGGTCATCATAAATGGAGATACAACTAGATTTTTTCAGATAATGT
>QLTV01000092.1:51964-64975 GCA_003457575.1 Thermophis baileyi | reverse complement strand
CAGTAGCAAAATAGTTTTAAAAAAGTAGAAATATTACATTTACCTCCAAAGTATAAGTGGTACATAATTAAGCTACCTTATATATATATATATATATATATTATTTTAAAAAAATTCTATCCACAGCCCAACCATGCCTCTTCAAAACTATGGCTCTCCAGATGTATTGGACCTCAGCTCCCCAAATCCTCAGTGAATAAAATCAAAGGTCCTGCTGACTTGGGACTATATGGATTGGCATTCAACATATTAGTAAAGCAGAAGAATTGGGAGAGGCTGTTCTTGTGTCCAGGGTGCCAAAATCAGCTTTGATTATTTTTCCCCTACTGTTAGGAAGACTCACAAGGAGGGCTGTCACATGTTCAAAACACATGCAAAGGAGTTGCAAGATTACAGCAACTTAGCATCCCCAACTATTGATGCGTATGTTGGCCCCAATTCTACAAAAGGATGTTGCAGAGGTACCAATGTATATATGCACAGCCTCTCCACATATTGGTGATTCTTAATTGATCCAGGAATTTCTTTCTTCTGAAGAAATCCAATATGTAGCAAGTTTAATCAGATGCACATCTGATGTGCTTTTTCTTTTCTACAAGAGGTACTTTCTATACATATGACTAAAAAATAGCTGGCCAGAATAACCTCCCTTAGGTGAGCTTTCATGGTACTGGAGGCTTATTCTTTAATCTAGTGTTTCTCAACCTTGGCAATTTTAAGATATATGAATTCTGGAAGTTGAAGTGCATGCATCTTAAAGTTGTCAAAGTTGAGAACCACTTCTCTAGTATATAAGCCACAATGCCAACAGAAATCCAAAAAATGGAAGGTTAAAATGAAACTGTATTTTGACCAGTAAAAATTCTCAGGTTACCTGAAGAACCATCTCGTCCCACTCATGTCAGCAGAAGGGACATGTTTTGGATCCCATCGGTCATGGAATTCTAACTGGCTCTAGAACATCGTACCCCTCGAAGTAAGATCTGCTCCCACCCTCTTGCCTTCTGGAAGGGCTTTAAAACCTGTTTCGGCCAGTTGGCCTGGGCTCCTTTGGGACATTCCATTCTGGAGCTGGTTAGTAGAATAAAAGAAGATTCCACCTACACGTTTGCATATTGGTTGCTTCCTTTGCTAATTTTTGTTAATTTTAATGTTAGCATTTACCATATTTATCATTTTAATGTTTTATATTGTCATTTTATCTTGTTGTGAGCCATCCAGAGTTGTTTGATAGTGAGTGAGGCAGCATATAAATTTAATAAAATGAATAAATAAATGAAAGATCCAAGTCACTGTTATTTACAGTTTAATTAAGAAGCCTAGCTTTTTCTCTCTTTCTTCACTGGAACATATGGACAAAAGCATTGAAAAAAAATAAAGGAATATTGCAAGATGCAATGGATATAGTGTTTTAGAACAATCTTGCTTATTGTATCATTATTTCTTGAGTAATGAACCTTTTCAGTCCACTTCCAGTTTTCTAATAATCCAGGAGGGAGAATAAGAGATACCACACTAATCCTGCTTTTTCTCCCTCTCAACCTCTTCAGGAACCTGGAATGAAAAAATAGATGTGGATTGAAGTACTGGTCTCTGACCAGTAAAATTAAATATAGACTATCTAATGTGAGTCATTTCAATGCATGAGTGCTGCTCATAATTTACAAGTCAGGCAAAATAGATCCAGTAGATTTCCCATTTTCTCTTTCATTGTTCTCTATACAATTGGTCTTGTAACTCAAGTATGTAATGGTACGTGAGATAGAACTTGGGAGATGAGATGAAAAAAAGAGAACAATCAGATAAGAGGTAGCACAGTCCACAGCTGGATAGTGGGTAGGGCAAGAGGCTCAGAAGGAACCCTTTTTCTGAGGGATATAAAGGAGACACCAGAGAATTGTATTTCTGGATTTGTAAGATTTTGTTAATATAACTTTACATTAAAGTAGAATTGGCTTATCTGGTCATATTTCCTGTCTGGTCTACCCGGTAAAAATTATACTGTTTGATCTGAAGGCTCTTTCTGTAAATGACACAGAAGAACCTTCTAATTATCTAGGCTGTCTTTCTGTCATGTTGAATCACTTGGGAATTATTAAAAATAATTTCCTTTTTTAAAAAGATGTTGCATAACAATTTCAGTATCTTGATTTGTATAGGTTTCTTTCTTTGTTGTGTTGGCTGTGAAAACTGAAAAGTCTTAATCTCCATACATTAACATTAAGAAAATGACACATGGTGTCACCTACCTTCAGATAGAAGCACCTGCTTTCATTATAGAACCTTAGGGAACCTCTGAATAATGGAATCCCAATTAGCTGATGATATGATGACAGTTTTTACAATGCTGGTATAAAATGAGATACCTCACAAGGTTTTGTTCACATACCCTGAAATAAATTCTCTCTCTGAAATAGAAAAGAGAATTCTCTCCAAAAGAAAGTTGGAGAGAACATTCATATCGAATTGTTTTACTTTTTAATACGTTGTTTTCTTTTTCTAAAAATAAATCAGATCACTTTTGAACATAATGCCCTCCAAATAAGCAGGCAAATGAAACTTAAATAGAGTCAAACTTCTTTTTCACCAAACTTACAGTTCCAAATGATTCTCACAGCTTTATTAAATTGGCTTTAACACTAATATATCAACAACTAGATATGTTTCAGTAGTGGGTTCTAAAACCCGTTGCTACTGGTTCACGCAACGCTTCTGCGCATGCGCAGAAGCGTCCCGGGTGGGTGAGTGGAGCCTGCCACCGCCGCTACCGGTTCGCAGAACCAGGCTGAACCGGGAGTTGATATGTTCATTAATAAATACATTTCAATTCAATGCATTTCATAACAATTACAACAGTTAAATTGATTGATTACATTCCATTAAATCATTTTCAACTCCTCGCAATCTTCTCCACAATGACCTATTCCTAACCTGTTCTTTCAGTTCTCCTAATGGTGCACTGATTGTCACTGTAACTGAATCCATTCACCTTGCTGTTGCTTGTCCCAGGGGTGGGTTCCAACTTACCTCGCTGCCGGTTCGCTCCCTCCCGTGCCGCGTGGGCACACCTCATGGGCGCGCGCACACATGCGCAGTAACGAACCCCCCCCAAAAAACAACAAAGCCGGGAAAAAGATGGTGACCGCATGCACAGTGCCGGAAATCAGCTTCTGCGCATGCTCAGAAGGAAAAATTAAATAATTTTTTAAAAAATAAAAATAAAAAAAAAGATGGCGGCCCCCACGGACCGGCACCGACTGATCCGGTTCGGTGACATCATTGTGATGTCACCAGCGGGTCGCTACCAGTTTGGGAGAACCGGTCTGAACCGGTCTGAACCCACCCCTGGCTTGTCCTCTTCTCTCTCCTTCCACCATTCCTAGCATTAGAGCCTTCTCCAGAGAGCTAGATCTTCACATCAGGTATCTGAAGCAGGATAATTTGAGCCTGGTCATTCATGCCTGGAATGAGAATTCTGGGTTGATTTGCTTAATGATCCTTTGATTTGTTTTCTTGGTTGTCCAAGGTATTCTTAGGAATCCTCACCAACACCATAGTTCAAAAGCATCAATGTTCTTCCTATCTTGCTTCTTTAAAGTCCAAGTTTCACTTCCATAGAGTGTCACAGAGAATATCTAGGAGATAAACAGAAGCTAAGTGCATGTTGATCAACAACTTTTAAAATCCAACATATGGTCTCTACAATGGTCGAAGTGATATTATGGGAAATTCCCCAACAGCCCATGGATGCAATAATAGTTGCCGACTTGTATCAGTGGATATTGAGATACTGGATCCAGTGCTGGAGGTAATATTTAGCCATCATGATATTGGCCAACAAACCCACTCTTCAATGACTTGTCTAATCCTTGTTTAAAGCTTTTTGACTTCTTATGATTTTGAATGTTATATTATTGAACATTATTGGCATTATTCAAAAAGATAATATATCCCTTTCTACTTTCTCCATACCATGCATAATTATCTGCCATGCATCTGTCATCTTAACCCCCTCCCCCCTTTTCTTTATTTCTAAGCGAAAAAAAAGTATATACCTCAGCAACTTCCCTTCTCACAGGGAAGATCCTCCAACCATTTGATCATTTACACCACTCTTCTTTCCATATTTTTCTAGCTCTTCATTTTCCCTTTTGAGGTGCAACAACCAGAACTATATAGAGTAGCGTGTTTCAGAAATTGCCACAGTCATTGATACTGATTTTGTTTCTTTCCAAATGGTGGATAACATGGAGCTTGGCTTCTCATGGGAGCTGATGTTTGGACTTGGTGGCTTTCTTTGACTTTAATATGCCTATCCTAGCACATCACCTCCAGCTTCAGCTTAGGCGCATCAGTAAAATTAGGATTTGGGGCCAATACATCACATTTTATTACAACGAACTGCATTCATTTAAATTCTTCTTTCTCCAGTCTGGAGAGATCTTTTTGCCACTCTTCATCTTTTTGTTTTAAGCTCTTTAAACAATTTAGCGTCATCAGCAGATGTGACTCCTGTCTCCAGATAATTAATGAAGGCTAGTCTGAACATAAGATATTTTTTTCCATCTTTATGAAAAGCACCAAACTTCATGGAGTTCAATACATACAAAAAGAGAAGAATACTGGAAACTAAAAATGAAATTATTCTACTGTTATCCACTCTCAGCCAAAATTGTAATTACAGTTTTTCTATACTGGGTCTTATCTTACTGACCTATATTATGGAATTACACAACACATGTCTAGAAGCCTTTGCAGTGTCTGTGATGGTTGCAGTTTCTAATTCCTATTTTTGTTGTTTTCCCCTAGATAATTACTTTTGCCTGAACAGTTACTTAAAAAAAAAAAAAAGCTACTCAAGGCTGAGTGTGCATAACCTCTGTTTCCCTTAGGAATTCCTGCAATATATCACAAATCCCATGTATCTGAGCATTCCCCTTAACAATGAATCATAGTTTAATTAAGATGAGACACAGAGATGTGGCAAAGAATAAAATGCCTTATTTCCCAAGGTATTCCCTCCCCCCTTTGGAAGATATAGTCTGAATCGTACCTTTTACATTTTAGCTTTCCGTCACTCTTCCTGCTTAGTCTGTAATCACAGTTCGAGCATCTGTATCTCAGATATATAAATGAATAAATCAGCTTTTTAAAACCATTTTCATGTGCATTATGCAAATAAATAAGAGGTCTTAAATTTAGCAGTGTTTAGCAATGTTTTAATCTGGTTTTTTTAAAAAAAAAATGAAAAGAAAGATATATTCTATCTCAAAAGGCAGACCAAAAATTGGCAGACTATTAGTATTTTTAATTGAAGGAGATGTCCACAAAATCTTGGGGGTAATTGAGATGTTAACCATAAGAAGTTAATTAAATGAGATGTCCATTTAGACATGTGGTGATAAAGGGAGATAAAAAGAGGAACTGATATGTCAGGAAAACAGCCCTCTCTAGCTTTGATCTATTATTCTACTTGGCTTTCATCCTTCTGCTCCCATTGCTTAGAGTTCTACATTCTGTTTTATGTCCTCTCATTAGTCATAGGAGGCAACCATCTCAAACTGGATTCTAGGAATGGGGACAATTGGCAAATATAAGGCCATGTAGCTTAGAGGGGTATAATAAGGTCCAGCTTGCATTTCCAGAACTAAAGAATTGTTCTCAGATAACAATGGAAGACACTAACCCATTGATAGTTCTGAAGAAAGATTCAATAGTTATGCTTTTGGGATATGATCTGACATGGAGTGGATAGGGTTGCTTTAATCCACTGCCCTGAATTAAGACATGATGGCTGAACTCCTTGAGGAAGATGGGCAGTCTAGAAATATAAATAAACACACACACACACACACACACACACACACACCAGGGGTGGGTTCCACTTACCTTCCCCACCGGTTCGCATCGCGATGTTTTGCGCGCGTGCGCTCCCTCCGCTCGCGCGTGCGCATTCCCTCCCTCCGCTCGCGCGCGCGCGCGCATTCCCTCGGGCAATTTGGCTTCCGCACATGCTCAGTAGCTTCAATCAGCCCGAAACACAGCTGAGGAGCTGATCAGCTGTGCTTCGGGCGAAGGAATAAAGGTCAGTTTAAACGCAGGGGCGGGCGGGCCCTTTTTCAAGCGGAAAACCCTCCCACACAGTAAAAAAATTCACTAAAAATTCCCCAAAAAAGATGACGGCGCCCACGGACCGGCACCGACCGAACCGGATCCATGACATCACCAGCGGGTTGCTAACGGTTCGGGCGATCCAGTCCGAACCGGGAGGAACCCACCCCTGATACATACATACATAAAGACCTGGTTCCATATTGCATTGTGTGCCTTTTCCTTTCCTTCATGAAAAGAATATTGTTTCTCATATTTATAGGTAGTTCTGAGGTGAAGGCAGTGATTGATATATCAGCAGCTGATGCCACAAAGACATGCTATTCCCCTGAAGGAGAAAAGGTAATGTTGTTTCTTTATGCTAATCCTTAAGAGTCCTACGGGCCATAAGATCCAGTCTGTGTCAGAGATTGCTGGCTTTCCAAAGACAGACTGTGACCTTCAGTTCTCTTTCAGCAGATTTCCTACATATCAGTGCAGGATGAGAGGAAATAACAATAGATTACAACAGGTCTTGTGAAAATTCTTATGTAAAATCACTGATAAATACAAATACACTGATATGCTATTCACCCTTCCTACTTCCTTATTTGTAATCCTCATTTCTGCAATCAGTAACAATTAAATAGTTTTCTTTCATGTTGATTATTAGGGCAAAGGATATTTAGTGGTGGTACAATATGTAGAAAGTGTCTTGTAAAAACTGGCAGTAGGTTTGGGATTTGATTTTGAGTCCATCTTCACCAGGGGTGAAATCCTCTGAAGTCTGCTACCGGTTCGCTTTGCGTGCGCATGCGTGCCGCAGGCACTACCGTGCAGTGCTGAAAAAGGAGCATTTTGAAGCCATCAGAGTCTGCAAAGGTAAGTAGAACAGCGAGGGGAGGGATCAGCTGTGCCGTGCAATTTAGATTAGCTAGAAAGCAGGAAATCCTGCTTTCTAGCTAATCTAGATCGCACGGCACAGCTGATCATCGCACAGCTGATCGTTAGATATACCGGTTCATACCGGTTCGCCCAAACCGATAGCATTGTTTACTACCAGTTCGGGCGAACCGGTCCGAACTGGTAGTATTTCACCTCTGATCTTCACCCAAAAAGGTCCAACTAGCTCATCTTTAATAATACCAGCCCATACCAGTACCCCACCTCCACCTTGTTGGTGTCTGAGTCGAAGTGGATCTCTGCCCGTTACTGATCCAGCCACGGGCCCATCCATCTGGTCCGTCAAGAGTCACTCTCATCTGATCAGTCCATAAAACCTTTGAAAAAAAATCTGTCTTCAGATATTTCTTGGCCCAGTCTTGCTGTTTCAACTTTTGTCTTGTTCAGTGGTGGTTGGGTTTCAGCCTTCCTTACCATGGCCATGTCTTTGAGCACTGAACACCTTGTACTTCTGGATATTCGAGGTAGGTTGCAGTTTTGGAATATGACAGCACTAGAGGATAATGGGTTCCCGGTAGCTTCACGTTTGATTCTTCTCAAATCTTTGGCAGTTAATATGCGTCTTTTTTTCTCAACACGTTTCCTGCGATCCTGTTGACTATTTGCAACAAAACGTTTGATGGTTCTGTGATCACGCCCCAATTTCTTAGCAACTTCAAGAGTGCTGCATCTCCCTGAAAGACTTTTTACAATTTTTGACTTTTCAGAGTCAGTTAAATCTCTTTTTTGGCCCATTTTGTCTAAGGAAAAGAAGCTGCCTAATAATTATGCACACCTTGATATAGGGTGTTGATCTTCTTAGGCCACACCCTCATTCATTACACAAATACACCTGATATGCTTATATCCAGTAAGCATTCAAGTTTATACAGCTTGGAGGTGGAAAATATGCATAAAAATGATGATATGGTCAAAAAACTCACTTGCATAATAATTGTGCACACAGTGTATTTTTAAGAACTGCTAATGATCAGATGATTTTTACTATGTCCTGATATGTAAAACTATAGAATTCAAAGGGTGTATTTTCTTTTTTCACATGACTCTCTCTCTCTCTCTCTCTGTGTGTGTGTGTGTGTGTGTGTGTGTGTGTAAAACCTACTAAGTAACAGTTTAGAAGAAAACCAGGAATCTGTCCCCTGCATCCTTGCTGCATGATGATGCTGTTAAAGTAAAAAAGATAAGTAGTTATGTTGAAGATTTTCTTTCCTTAAAGTCAAGGGGCTATTGATTCCAGCTCTCAAATTATACTACCCATGTGATGGGTAAACCCATGTGAGTAAACTATTCACCTGAGCAGATTTCCCACCCAAATCCAGCTTGCATTACATACTGTTTTTCTTAGGTTTTTAATTTTGCTGGCCTGTGATTTCTCACTCCTTTTCTGTGCTTTGCATAATCCTGGTCACCCCAAAAGGGAATACCATAAAGGGCATGTGTATGTATGCATGTATTCTGTCTGATGCTGTATACTGCTTTACAAAATTGCTGTTCGGCAGTTGATCTGTACACCATCTGTTAGTGCAGGAACATTGACAGGATTGTGATAGTATACCCAGCTCATAGCTCTCCTTGTCTGGAAAACGGGTACTAAATTATACTGAGTACAATGTTTATATCCATCCCATATACTGCAGGTTTAGTGCTTGGATGGCTCATTAACTAATAATAATGAGTCAGAGTGCTGAGCTCGTGGGTACTGTAAATGATACAGTGTAAGGAGATGCTATGAGGATGCAGAATTTCAATGAGGCTGATATAAAAAGCCCCAGGAAAATGTCACCATTTATTCCTCTGCTGTAAAACAATAGTCCCTCTGGTCTGGATATTCAAGCAAGAGGGCCATCCTCAGCTGTGCTGTCTCTGGCCAATGTTCATTCCCATGCATTGCATTCATTTTGACCATTAAGATAGGAGGCTCTTTGCCCTGTTTCTCAGAGCAACACCAAGGGGAAGGCTGATTTCAACTGTTTATTCGGGTGATATTTTATTCCTTATTTTTCAAAACAGGCTTTTAAAAATATATATAATTAGGTTGCCTTTTCCATTTGGTAACAGAGCAGGAAAGGCAGGCTAAACAGAATTAAGGAGCACTGTCATGTATGGATAGTCTATATCTGAGATTTCAAGTTGACATTAATAGCTATCTTTTGGGGTTGACCTTTCTGACTCTGGCTGATAATTATTAATGTTGAATTTTAATGCAAAAAAAATCGGCTAGTTTTGAGTCGTTATAGTGCTGTTTTGTCTGTTTTTAATGAATCACTTTCTACCTAAATATTTAAAATATTTCTAAACCCATATGCAATCTCTGTTTTATAGTTATTGCTTCATCAAGACCAGCATTTCCTTAACAAGGGAGACAGTCCTTCTTCCCCTTTGCTTTGTCATCCAGGTAGCCTGCCAACCTACCTTTCAATATTCTTTACCTTTGGCTGCTGTAAATCTCAATATGTTCCCCATGAGGATGACAGTTGTACAAGAATTAGTATGCCATTCCAGATATAATTTGTATGCTGGTTATAACAGTAACCTAATCATGCTGTGTTAGATTTACCTAGGCATTAGAAACAACTTTGCAAGGTGCCAGTAGTCCTTTTAGTGATCAGTCTAGAATCACGCTGGATTATTTTGCTCTGGGTTCTGGACAAGAATGATTTAGCTGATTTTGCAATATAACAAGGCAAATGGAAGATGAATGGAAGTCATATCCAACCATCTGGGGCAAGAAGAGGCATAGAAATAAAACATTTTCCCTTTGTAGAAATTAATGTGACACTCACATATGGAATGCAATCCTAACCAAAGATTTTACTGCTTTTCATGCTAAATACCTGATCCTGGGTACATCCTGACCTCCAAAAAGACTAGATTAATTTACGTCAAAAAGTATTGGCTACCAAGGTCTAAATGGACAGAAGTTTCATGCAGTCATATAAGTCAAGTTATCAGGAAAGATTGCTGCTGTCAAATAAAATTGGAATGATCTAACTCAGCGGTCCCCAATCTTTCTGGCTCCATGGACTGGCAGCAATGGGGAGGAGGGGGAAGAGGGGATGGTTTCACACACATGCCTGTCACTTGTGTGCCCTGGTACCGGGCCATGGACTGTGGCTTGGGGACCCCTGATCTAAATAATACACACTAAATCATACATAATTGGGCAACTAATTCCTTACATTTTGGTGATTTCAGTAGGTCCTCACCCATGAAATCACAGCTTTTTTTCATAGCCATAGATTTCAAATGCAGCAGAAGCTACAATTTAAAAACAAGGGAGAACTAAAACCCCAATATAAGTTGACAGACTTCATGGTTATTTGATATATAACAAGTAATGCGAGAAGCACTCAGACAGACTGATTGCTTTTTCTGTTCCAACTTTCTTCAGCTGGTAAGGAGAAAAGGGTTCTAATTTCTGTTTCAAAAGGGATTAATTAGTTCATTTCTTGATGTAAATAATTAATTGTATGTTCTGCCCATTGGCAAGGAGATACCCGAGTGATCTTTTGTAAAGGGCTTGTTGTCAGTTAATTGATTCTCAGGGTTAGAGTTCAAAAGGACACTCATTGCCTATAAAAGTTAAAAGGAAAAGTACATCACGGTAGAATATTCCCTGATGCTTTCAAAACATGCCAGAAATATTCCCAATGTCCAATTATTTTCAGGCAGCAAAAGATGTTTCTTCAGTAGGCATTGTGCCAGCAGTTGCTTTATCTGCAGGCCCAAATGTCTTTGGCATTCAGACATTTTTAAAAAAATTAAGATCTGTTTATATTTGGACAATTATTCTATATCCAATCTCCTCTCTTGGAGGAAAGATGTGGAAAAGATAATGAGGCAACAGTTTACAGAGCGTGTTGGAAGAAACAAAGTAGAGCATCCAGACTCATGGTAGTCAGAATTCAGGCCTGGGCAATGGGCATGGGACAGAAACCACATAGGACTCGCTCATGGATAATTTATGGCAGGACTTGGATGAAAGAGAGCACAGCCATTCTTGCCTTGCTAGATGTCTGCAGTTTTTGCTAGTAACATAATGGTATCAGATGAGGGCTGGGAATTGGAAGCACAGAATTCTGATGATTCTATTCTTTCCTGAATGGGAGGGTTCAATCAGTTGTCACAGTGAGGGAGAAGTCTGGCCCTCATGGGATTCTTTACTGAGTGTTTGAGGGCTCATTATTCTCAGTATTCAACCCTTAGCCTGTTTATCTTCAAATGAAACAACTGGAGAAGGCCATTTACTGGTTTGGGTTGAAATATCCTTACTATGTGGATAATAACTGGTTGTACATCTCCAGAATGTAGACAGAATGGGCTACGTGGTGGAAGCTTTGACCCAGTCTAAAAATTAACAATCTTCAAAAGTCTAAATGGGTTGGAACAGGCTCAGATTAATCTCTAAACAAGTTATTTAGAAGCCCACTGATTCTGGGATTATATCGTATTTGGCTATGATATAGCCAAATAAACAGGTTTATGCTTCCTTGTGGAAAGCAAGTCCACTGTTCAGGCATCTTCCCAGACTTTTGCTGGAATAACAAATGAAGGCCAGGAAGACCAATTGAAGTTGCAGCCTTACTTAGAACAGGAGGCACTAAAAATTTTCACCCATACATCCAGGCCCTTGTCATCTCCTATATAGATTAATGCAATTCAATTATAGGGGACTGCTTTTGAAGACTACCCAATTGCTGCAATATGCCCGCATATGGAAAGTCTTATACTGCCATGTAACACCATTGCTGTGGGAGCTGCATTGGCTACCAATGAGTGCAATGCAAGGTACTAGTTATCACCTATAAAACTCTATTTGATTTGGGGGCTGGTTATCTTTGAGACTTTATCTGCTGAATCTGGGGACATGAAATAATCTTGCCAAAGGTGAAAGGTCCATATCTATCAGGAGGTACAATGGCAGGTTCCTGGAAGTGGGTAATCGCAGTGGGGTCTCCTCTCATCTGGAACAGTTTTTCCTAAAGGCAAGGGATAGAAACTACCCTTCAGCCTTCTGGAAGCTCTTAAAAATTGGCATGTTCTCGAAGTCCTTTGAATCTTAAGAGTTTTGGAGTTCCTGAAGGCAAGATTGATATGACTATTACTGTTACTAATTGTAATCTGTAGTTGTAATAATATGCTAGAATTTTAAAAAATAAGGTAATATAAGGATTATTGTTTATTAATATTACCAAGGCTAATAACAAATCCCTACACTATGTGCAGTTTGAAATCTCCTTTTTGTGGCTTAGTAAGCTGTGACAAATTTTGATTTTCTACAATATTGAGGCTTGAAATTACACGAACACTATAATATTAACCTCAGATGCAAGTCACATAATTTAAAATAAACAAAGGAACCCCTGTTTTGTCCTGCTAATCAGACCTCTTCTATATTTGGGCCTTATATAATTACCAGCCTCTGCCTGGCCTCTCAGGGTTGCCTGGTTGCAGACTGAGTAAATTCCCTACTTTAAATGCTGAGCTAAGTGCCCAGTTGTCAGCCCTGGCAGGCTGCTAGAGTTCACTGCACATTCCTGACCTGTGCCAACCAAGCAAGTTGAGGAAGGAGAATTCATTGTCTGCATTTCTCTGAAGTAATGTACTTAGCAAATCAACATGACTCTGTAAGTCATTTTTATACATCACATAGACTAAATACTTGCCACTGGGACTTAATTTGAGCATGCTGGGATACAGTACACTTTGTATATAATTTGTAATAGCAGAACAGATAAGATGTTGGGTGGAGTAAACGTTGAATGATTTAGGACAATGTTTCAGGATCCAATCTGGGTTGGACCAGCGGTTTAGTCTTCCGAGCTTTTGCTAGGGCAATGTTTGTTGAATATCTGCCCTAGCAAAGTTGAGTATCTGCCCTAACAAATGTTTAGAATAGAATAGAATAGAATAGAATAGAATAGAATAGAATAGAATAGAATAGAATAGAATAGAATA